>MVJL01007208.1:0-75500 GCA_002156465.1 Macrocentrus cingulum | reverse complement strand
AAAAAAAAAAAAAAATTAAATTAGATGAGAAAGAAATCTATATTTTTGATTTTGAATTCGGTGCAGTTATGGAATAAAATGATGGCTGCTAAAGATGAGGTTTTTTTTGCTGCAGAAGATTCTGTCATATGAAATAATATCTGCACACGAGACGAGGGATAATGAGCGAAAAAAATGACGTAGTGCACTCGTATCTGATGATGAAAGCTGAGCGTGGTATCTTGAAAAAGGTGCAAAGGCGACAACATTCTTTAGAGCGGATATAAGCGCCGTGGCGAGGACCACTTGGCACTTTCTTTGCGTTTTGCCTATGTTTTCACCCCACACCCCGCGGATGTCTCTGCTTCTCAGCCTGCTACTGGTCCCACACCACTTTCCCCCCATTCTTTGCTTTTGTCTTCCTCCACGCTGGCTCCTTCGTCGGCATGAGCTTCGTCCCCCGCCCGCAAGACTGACTATCCGAAGCGTTCTGACGGCTCAAACTCCCACTTGGTCTTTTCAACCCTCGTTCACGAGCTCTCTTTGCAAGCGGGATATTTACCAACATCCAAGATGGCGCCATAATCTTCTGTACTACCGCTATAAAGCTTTGACTTGTCGTCGTCGTCCTTCTCTTTCTGTAGCTTTATAAAATTTCGCCGTTTGTAATCTTGCAAGCTGTATGTACCGCTGTTGCCTCGTGGCCATTGAATCCTCGACTATTTGCCAGTTGGATCAAAGGCGTCTATACATATATATTATTCTCTATTGTTATTATTGTATACATTGATTGCTTCACATTGAAAATCCAACTCTAAAGCTCTTGCTCAAAAACAGACATTTTCTTTGTCTAATGACACACGGTTGAGCTTCAAGTTTATTGGTCTATATCAAGAGACTATAGGTAGAGTTTCGCGCCAAGCACGGACGTCAACAGTCTGTTAGAAGTCGAATAAGTTTTGGAAAATTTCGATATTTTTACTATTTAAAATAAAAAATACAGCTAAAAAAATGAAAAATTTTCTACTAACTGTATAAAATGTCTATCAATATACCTAACTTTTAACTACACGCATAGAAATGAGAAAAAAAATATTTTAGCATAAGCTAAATGAAATTAATTTTTTCAATAACTTTTCGGTTTTAAATCTTAAAAAACTATTATACAAAAAACTTAACATATAGTAGAAATTAGTTGGATATCTCTGATATTAAAAATGGTTATATAATTTTTTTCCTTATAAAAAAAAATCCTCTGCAGTATTTGCGTGCATTGAAATTATTTCTCAACCGACCTCTGAAACTGCATCAGAATAATACATCTACTATAGGGCAGGAGTATAAATTTCTTATCAGCTTTATCTAATCTACATATACTGCACATTATAGTCTTTATCGTGTGTTAATTTCCAATGTTTTAAAAGTTATTTATCAAACAACATACTAAAATAAAGTTTTAAATGATTAAAAATTAAAAATACACGAGAAGAAATAAAAAACAAAATTGAAGAATATTCGTGAGGTGGCAATCCCGAGGATTTATATATTATCATCGTGTCTGATATATAGAGTAGTAAAGCCTGATACCAGAGAGTAAGTGCAATAATACTGGATTATTTGCATCGCAATGCCATGTATACGAGCAAACATAATATTCGCTCTCTGCCAACTCTGTGAACCGATATTGGGGTACACGTAAAATGAGGACTGGGGAAACGCGCGCTGCCTCACTGTCCACCTATATCCAATAGCTAATGCCGCGGGCTCTGAAGCTTCTCCACACCCCGCACAACCCCTTCAACCCGGTCCTCATGCCACGTTTGCCTCTCCACAACACTTCCGTCCTCTCTGTCTCGCTCCTGCCTGTGAACACTGCGCCTCATAATACCCGGTCTGTTTGAGCTGCCTCGAGGTCGTAAATGCTATGCATCCGGACTTCCGATTGTTCATGTGTGCTACTGACAATGCCATATATATGTCCGGTTATTGGGTTCGCGATTGGAAATAAGTTTCATTTGCTGCGTGGAAAAAGTTATTCGTCCGACGAAAAACATAACGACACAATCACTTCCACGAATAATCCTTATTTGCATCCCTAAATAATTTTAAAAAATCAATAATTTGGTATTATAGGGGTCACGTACATTTTTCCTCGCGGTACTGAATAATATTTAGATTAATTAAAAAATTTATTTAAAATCGTATGATGAAATTTTCAAGGCCTAAATGACCAATTTTATGCAAAAAACAATTACCATCGTGAGGTACTGATGCTTGTGTAACTAGAAGAGGATTTTTTTTATAGAGCTTACTTGTTTTTAAAGTCAGAATTTTATTTTTCGATTTATTTTCCCTGCTGCTCTCGGGCATTCGCCTATATACAGAACTTTATTCACTGCGAGCGTATTCTTTTCATTTTTTTCCAAATTAAGTTAAATGTAAAAAAGAAATTCCAACTAAAACATTTTTTCAATTGAAAAAAATACATTGTGAAACCATAGTGCACAAATTTATTGAAAAATAAAAAATAGCTAAATTTTATTTATAACTTTTTATGTATATAGTTTTTATATTTGAAAAATCCTCCCTAAACCCTTAAAAAAAAAAAATACATTGTGAAACCTTAGACCTTACTGCTTCACATAAAGGGATGTGCAAAAATCACTCTCCATAACTGTAAAAAAAATTTTTAATTCACATAATATTCTTCCTATAGTATACAATGATAATTAAATAAGGAAAATTGGATTTCACCTTTTGATTTTGACCCTAAAGTGCCAGAACTAATATTAGAAACCGAAAAACTATACGTTAAAATCGAAATACAGCATAAAAGAATTTTTTTTTGTAGCCCACAATACACTCGTATATATACGTAAATGCGAAAGTAAAAGGCAAAACTTTAAAGAGCCACATGCATATTGTATAGGATATGTCTTCAGTCTTTTTTACCTCGCTTTATCTACCTTGCACATCAACTCCGACCCGAAAAGTACCTATAACAATTTACCTCTCGCAGACAAAATACAGTCATCCAACATTATACATGGTGCCTCAGAAGCCCCGGCTAACAGTGGGCTTTGCGCGTCGACAGTGGCATCATCCCCCGCCGCGAATCCGAGAAATTCAAACAGGGGAGGCTGGTGTTCACGATAGCAACCACCCTCGCGCATGGTGGGGAACGACCGCCCCGATTAGGTGGCCGCCCCCAGCCCGAGACCTTGCAAATCAATTCGATGAGCACACGTCCCTCGCACAGTCCTCTAAACATCATCTCCACAGATTTCATGTTGTCTCTCGGTGCGTGGACCGTCAACATGTTCGCGTGTGAGTGTATCAGCGTGACAACAGCCCGCGAAAAGTGCTAGTAACGTCAAACCCACAGTCTCATGTGATGAAAATCATCGTCGATGGATTCCAAGCAGAAATTCGTACCTTTAACTCCCCAAATCATGGGCCCATAGCTCAACACGATGTAAAAACTCTATCCAACCACAAGACCAAGAATCTCAACACACATCCGAGCACAGGCAGTGTCCACACACGCCCTTCCTCGCGCTCTTGAGATTCCACAGAGTCCAAGAAACTCGTGAGTGACAGAGAGTTGTGCGAAAAGGCTTATCATCAAACGACAAACTATTACAACCTGAGCCGTGTGATTGCACACGCATCTTGAGCGATAACTCAAATGTGCGCACTGCAGCCGCACTTCAGTTGTCAAACGAGTGTGCACCAGTGCTCATCATGCAGAGCTTAAAAATGTGTGCGTGAAAACCAGCTATAACCATGGATATAGACTCGATAATGATGACAAACGTGTCGTACGACGGGTGTATCGACAGCGATCGTGACTCTGACAGCAGTAGCATGATCGTGGACCCGGTGAGCCTTGACTCGAAGGACCTGTCGCCACGCTCGTCCGCCAGCCTGAGCGTGCCATCACACCTGATGGGCGCGAGCGCGTCCACGAAGCGCAGTCGCTCCTCCAGCATGAAGAAAACCTACTCGATGATGGCGGCAACGCAAAAATCCAACCAGGCCTTCTCCTCCGACAAGCTCTCCTCCACCCAGATCAAGCCACCGTACTCCTACATTGCTCTCATCACCATGGCAATCCTGCAATCACCGCAGAAGAAGCTCACACTCAGTGGAATCTGCGAATTTATCATGGCACGCTTTCCCTACTATCACGAAAAATTCCCAGCCTGGCAAAACTCCATCAGGCACAACCTCTCGCTCAACGACTGCTTCATTAAGATTCCTAGAGAGCCGGGAAACCCGGGCAAGGGCAACTACTGGACCCTGGATCCTCTCGCCGAGGACATGTTTGACAATGGCAGCTTTCTCAGGCGGAGAAAGCGCTACAAGAGGCCACCGCCGCTTTATGGCTTGAGAGACCGTGCTATCATGGCCACTTTCGCCATTTGCAACGATCGCGCAGGATGTCCCGGTGGTAATCATGCCGGCGGACTGCTGTATCCCGGTGCTGGAGCTGCTGCCTACCTCGGACCCCCGCCGCGGATTCCTATTCTGGATTTTCCACCGTCTACCCTCGAGGCTCTCAAGCTCGGCGGCTTTCTCGAGCCTCCTCCGCCGCTGTACAAACCCGTGGCCATCTCGGCGCCCCATCAGCAGATCCGCGCTCTTGGCCCTCCGACCTCCGCCACCACCAACACCATCACCGCTAGCTTGCCCGCACGTTTGGCTATCTCTATCAGCCCTGGTACTCCCGATCGCAAGACTAGCTTTAGCATAGATGCTCTGATTGGCAAGCAGACGGGCTCGGAGCAGAGTCTTGGTGGCTTGCTCGATCTCAGCCCCTCGGAGCATCGCGAAATTCGGAGTCAGGTCTCGGCCTTTTCACCGCTTGTTTAACCCCATTACACGCATTGAGGTAATCACAGTTTTTCCAGGCATTTGAGTGTATATTTTCAGGTGATAAGAGGACTTTTGCCGATGTTTCCGTGCAACTTTTAGTGATCGTAGTGGTGGAAGTGTTTGCGGATTTGTTCAGACTATTTTAAAAGATGTGAGAAAAACTTTTGAGAAACTTTGGCTTTTTTGCCGACAAGCCGAGTGAAATGTGTGAATTTTTTTCCCCCGTTGAAATTTTCCATGTAGATAGTTTGGAGAATTTTTTTTTTATGTGATGAAAAATAAGTTTATAGAGGGAATCGGATGTGTAATGAACTTTTTCTTCCTGGTTAGGATAAAATGTAAAATTTTAAGTCTCTTGAAAGTCAAGTGTGATTGAAAAATAACTCAGATACAGTATAGGAAATATTTCACTCATTGTTATTGCACACACGTTATGCGAAGATCACTCGCTTGGTACTCGATGAATTTTAATTCGATTACTGTACATTTTTTTTCTATTTACGACACTTAAATCTTCATTTTAGTTTTTTAGTTATAATCATTAATTTAATAGCAGCAATTCTTTTTTTTTTATTGTAAAAGCACTTGAAATTGAATCATAATCTGTTATAATTTGAATTATAAACGAAAATTACCGCGATATACAGTTCCTGTAGATGATTGTATTTTTTCTACATTCAATTGGACTTATTATTTTAAAAATAAATTATAATCTTTATAAAAAAATAATTAAAAGAGGTGTAGTCAATGGTTTCACCATGTATTATTTATTTATTAATTTTTGAGCTGAGGTATTTTCATCATTGAGGAGTTTTTTTTTTTTGGAGTTAAGTTTATGGATTTCATGGCAAAATGTTTATTTGTTTGCTGATGTGGTCCGAATTTTTGCAAGGTAGCTATTTGCACATATTGCTATAGAGGCCAATAAAAGCATTGTAAATATGACTGTCGATTTGGTGTGTGCAAAGCACTTGATCTCCTTTTTTTCTTCTCATCGCGCCCCCGCGCAGTTTTTTCTTTTATTTTTTCTCCCCCCAATTGCACCGACTTCTAGTATGAAATTCACTCGATTACATCGTCTCTATTATTATTATGTATATATACATACGAGTCAAACGACGTAAGAACGCGTGTTTCTATAGAACTAGATAAATACCGAGTTTCTTTGTTTAGTTTTTTTTTTTGTCTGATGATAAGGAGCGTAAAATGAGTGATAAAATATCCGTAGAACGCATAATATATCTATAAATATACATAAACATTATTATGCGGTATTATTGTACAATTTTTTCAGTAGTGTATATACGATAAGGTGATGATGTTAACTTCGTACGAGGTAAAGTCTATATGTATATGAAATAATTAATAAGAAAATTATTATTATTATTATTATTAGATGAATGTATTGATCTCAATTAATGTAGAAAATTGATAGAAAAAATATCAGAGATTAAACTATACAAAATCATAGTATAATTTTCAAATGTAATTTAATATTCCGGGTGTTTAAACAAAACGGCATATCGGTAAAAAATTGAAACTTTTTTACTTGCTAATATCTTAATAAGGATGCAAGCTATATAAATTTTGTTAGGAACCTTTTTTATAGATAATAAAATTCTCTATAAAAAAGATCTCTTAAGAAATATTTTTATCTTCAATAGTTTCAAAGATATTTTGATTTAAAACAGCAAAGTATTTTTCATATACGCTTTTTTTTTTGTTTTAGTCACGCAATGTATCAATTTAATGTATTATTTAAAAATCAGAATTTCAATATTTATTTTTTTAATATAAAAAAATTATTTAAAAAACATTTTTTTCCCCTTTAAAAGGGTTAGAAAAAATATATCGAATAAAAAAAATCACAAACAACAAAATTTTTGAGAATTTTTCTTGAGAAAAAAATGTTTTTTGAAAAATTATAAAAAATATTTTTTTATCAATACAATTGTAATTCAAGATAAATTAAAATTCTGAACTTGAATAACAAAAATTAAGTTTAAATTCAATGAAAAAAAAAAAAATTTTTTTTCCAATAAATAAAAAAAATCACAACTGAATGCAACTATTTGATTGTTTTTTTTTTTTTTTTTAATCACATGTTTAATAAGTGGTATTTATTTATAAATAAAAATTTTCAATGTGGCAATTTAAGTTGTAAACGTAAATTTTGTTATTTTCAGTGCAATAAAAAAAAATCCAAGTTGATAAAATCTAATTTTTTATTAGTAATTGCATATAAAAATAATTTGTATATTATTCTCATATTTAATATAGCTGTATATTCATTCATACGAGCACACAGTTTAGAAATTGAAAAAGTCCATAAACTGATTGTATGTATGCTTAAAATACACAAAATACACGATAAGACAAAAGATGAAACATTATATATGCATATAAAATATTATTTGTCTCTAACAAATGTATACTAAAAAGATGCTGGGCGCGTTGAGATGTGATATAAGATGACAAGTTAAAACATCATCTAAAATAGACAGCATAAATCACTAGATTCCACCATCAACAATAGATTTATCACGAGATACGATAAAATAAAATATATGTATACTACTAAACACTAAAGCTCTTGTTTATTTACCTTGTCCCAGTTGTGATTCCACGTGCGCACATTTATATAATCTCTATAATAAGATTATAATTATAATATATACTGATGCAGCTATTTACCAGTAAGTTTTTTCAAGTGCGTGTTGAAAATTTTCATGCTTTAATTCCAGGCATAATTTAGCATATGCACATAGCATCCGTGAGTTGGCGCGCGCTTCATGTGTATTCAAGTATATGCAAAGTGGTAAAAAGCGTTTTTACCTTCTTGCGGGAGATGTGCGAATAAAAAAAAGGCCACGCGTCTCGAGCCAGACGCGCGGCGCTTCGCAACTTGTGTGAGGATGCTACCTATCTATGCTGCAGTACTCAAGAGGGGATAAGAGAATGAGTGGATTTTCATTGCGCTTTAATCCCTCAACAAGGGGGAAATGTGCAGGCAACTCTTGTCGCTCACGGGGTGACGATATTGCATTCCTTGATCGTGATGGTGATAACAGCTGCTCCACTGATGTCGGCTCTTCTCTCATGTACCGCATAATATCAACCCCCGCCTGACCCTCATCATTTTTTTCTCATTCTTATTCAGGGCGAAATAAATTGATACGTGTTGGAGCATGAAATTTGAGTATGAAATTTTTTTTTTTTTTTATTTCAACTCAAGCAGCAAAATTATTAGTAAAAAAAAATTTTTAATATATATATTAGTTTCATCACAGTAGACAAGAAAATTAATTTTTTGTGCATAATCTAATTTTAGTAATATATATATTGACTGAATAAATAGAGGTATAAAATTTTTAATTTTAACAGTTTTATTTACCAGAAATAAATTATTTACTAAAAAATGGAAAATCTTCCCATGAAAATTTATGAAAATTTAAATACAATAATATTTTTACATAAATATTTATCAAAATGTAATATATTATTATTGACTGATTTTTAAACGCCACTGCGTGTGTCAATTGCGTCCAGTCTTCGCAACTTTCGAAAATTCAATCTAAAATTTGAACACAGCAATAAATATACTGGTGGAGTTAAATAAAATAACATTTAAAAAGATAATAATAAATAAAAATAGACGATTAGTGAATTAAAAAAAAAAAAAATTTTCAATTATTTTATCGAAGAAAAATTTTTTTCTTGTCTGACCGCACCATGGATTATCTACTTAACTGTCTAAATATTTTTTTTGAGGCCTTTATATGTATATATTCAGCATTATAAATTAACTTTCGATTGAAAATACAAATAAATTCGATTATTTTAATAACGAAAAAATCAATTTTTGGTAAATAATTAAGATAAAATGTAAAAAAAAAACTGCATATTATAAATAAATGGAAGAAAAAATACAAAAAATAAAAAGTTCGAAAATATTTCTGCAATTAATTATGACTTTTTCCTCTAAAAAACTTGTAACTTATGTATGTAAAAAAAAAAATTTTCTGTCTGACCATACCATGAATTATCTACTTAACAGCCCAAATATGATTCTTATGAGTTAAAAAAAAAATACTCACTGCATCGAATATAATTCTTTAATAACTTAAATAACGTAAAAAAAAAATCAAAATTAAGCATTGAAGCGAAAATGGCTTCGAAAATTGATAAACGATAAAAAAAATTATTGTTTGAAAATATATTATGAGTATGATTTAAAATATAAATTGATATATTGTTTATTAACAATCATGGTAGATAAAGCAATGAATTTAGTTTTTTTTTTTTTTGGCATTTTCAAAAAATTTCTTGTAAAGTGTATACTTGTGAGATTGAATGTAGTGCAATCACACGGTTTGCACATGGTGTAAATATCGCTTTTATTTACCATGATGAGCAAGAAAAAAGGTGGGACAGAGTTTACGGATGTACGGCTACATACAGAAGGTCATTTTCTGCAATAGCCGACAGGCTTTGGGTCCGTGGTGACAATACAAACCGAAACAAACACTTACCGGCACGCGACCGTCACGTGATCAACGGGATATATTACATTCCGTGTGCACACACACTTGACGAGCATTTAAAGGGTGCGCATGTTATACACACGCCATCATTCCGTGTGATTCAGCTCATCGCTCGGCTAATCACAATCTCACAAGGCTTTTAACGCTGTCATCATCTACTTCCTCTCGTTATCTTGATGATTTATTCATGTCTATAGCTTATTCATTTATACCTTTTTTTGCTTTAAACACTCAAAATTTAACTGTAATTCTTATACAAGTAGAATTTCATCGCAATTAATCATTTATTGCAAAATTAGAAATGAGAATATACTAGGGTTTAAAAAAAGGAAAAATAATTTTGAAAATGGTTTCGAGTAGAAAAACATTTTTTTTATTGCCATGTTAGGATTGTACTGGCATGAGGATCAACTATACAATCAGAAATCGATGAAAATTTGTATATCAATTCAAAATTATGCCTTTAATTGATCAGTAAATTTTAAAAACTGTTTTGTTCTAAAAAGTGCGGACACTGTCCTATGACAGTGTCCGCACTTTTAATTAAAAATAAAAATTCTTCTACTGATGACGACAATTTTAATAAAAAACAAGTATGATTATCTTTGATAAATAAAGAATTTATAATAATAATTTCAAAAAAGTCTTTTTGTCTCTTTTTTCTTGATTAATAATGAAAAAATTTATTCAAGTTTGCATATGAATATTCAAATCTATGCGGCCATTTGATTGAAAATAAGACCACCCATAGCAGTATACAATAAGTTAAAAAAAATATTTTTGACTTCCAAATTTCGCCTCATTATATTTTTAATTGCAATAAGATATAGGCTTAACAAAAAATACAAATTTTTCATTATAATTCAAATATATTCGAATTATTCAGTTATAAACCCCTCTAAAAAATAGAAACACAAAAAAAATTCAACAAAAAATTGTTTTCCTCAAATTTACGATAACTTTTTTTTTTTAATTTATATATATATACTGAAAAGTTGCTTAAACATAAACTGACGGGGAGTTATAAATCATATATGAAAAGAATTAGAAAATAAAATTGTAAGAAAAAAAAAGTGAAGGAAAAGCACAAAGAGAACACGGTGCTTTAGACTAGGAGAATTCCTTTGAGAGAACATAACGCCATGGCTATATACATATACACTCACATTCTTTACTTCATCCACGGTTATAACCAATATTATCACAATTCAGCCCTCTTGCTCCCTCTTTGGCACAGGTTTTCACATCCGTCGGCCATGCTTGCGTGGGGGCGTGGTGACTATGGTTGTCATGACAACTCTCAGAGCATTATTCGGATATCGATCATGACCATGCAGAGGGTTGCTAGGCTTCTGTCCGGGAGGGAAAATGTTATCACTGCTTTGTGGCGGCTAAGATAGCAACCCCTACCTCCTCAACCCCCTTGGCCCACCCGGCGCGCTACGACTGCCATCACGCCCGCTCTCTCTCGCTCTTATTCCTCGTCGTCCTGCTGCACATCAGCACACAGCGTGTATAAGGTAGTAAAGTACAGAAGTCGAGTCCCGTGACTCTCAGTGTCGCGCTTGGAATCTTCAGAATGTGTGTGTACTAGAGATGATATTAGATTCTTGAACAAAGTTTTCGCATCAACAGAGAGAACCTTAACTCACATAGGTATATACTTGCAGAGTGTATGCACTTCGATACATAGGTGTATACATCACAAAAGGACGTTTATTGCTCTAAAGACAATTATTCTCTATTGTTCCTTTCATCCAGTCGTGCTATTTTAAATTGTTTCAATTCTTCTCTATTTATTATAAAACAATTTTTTTCCATATTACTGTACAATAAAAAATTCGCTTTTGTAAATATGTATGTTGGAATTTTTTATTATAGGGAAATATATCTCTGTTTTCTCGACTTTCTGCTTGATTTTTTTTTTTTTAGTGTTTCTAAGTAATATTTTTCTGATGGAAAAATTTATGCCTGATTTTTCAACTAACTCTATACATTTAAATGACTAAAAATATTATCATGAAATTTAGAAAAACCATAAACATAAACAGAAAATTTCCATATGTGATTTGAAAATATAATATTTTTCTATTTTCTTGTTTTTAATTTTTTTTTACAAACTTTTTTATTATTATAAATACAATTATTCAATGAGATCATTTATTTGATTTAATTTATTAAAAACATTCAATTAATATTTGTTTTTTTTTTTTTTATTTTTCAATAAACTTGTTTATATTTATATATTTTGTTGTTGAGGAGGATTTTTCAAAGATACGACTTGAATCATTTCTTGAATATAGTTGGATATCTGTGAAAACCATAAATATATATAGCTTTTCTGAGGAATAACAGACGATATTGCACGTCCGACACCAGTCGGTATGTCGACAGACATTTCTTCCTCATGTACCACGTCCTTATAGTTAGATGCGGCTGATAAAATCTTTAGAAAATTTTTTTCTCTATGTATACTAACAAAATCACGCATTAACAAACCATAATATCAAATTCTTATACAATCCTAAAAATCTTATCTCAACCAAACTCTAAATAATTTAATTTTTTATGCAATTTTCATGGAAAACATAGAATAAGATTTTTTTCTTTTCTTCAAATAAATCATTTTTCTTCTTTTTTTTATGAACTCTTATGCCTGGGAATAATTTTAAATGATTCATTGATAAAAGGTATATTAAAACTAAATAAAGAGAGTAATATCAGAGCCTCGCGGGTGCAATGATCAACTTAAACTTCAAACGGTCCAGTGTTGAGTCATATAAACTTTTAAAGGAAACTACAGAGCGATAAAAGTTTAGGAAAAGATTGTGCTAGGTAGCCGCAGGCTGTTAAATTTAGTGAAATTACAGAGTTTAAAACTTGTCAGTCAGTTTGAGCACTGCGCGATAAAGACAGCAGCAAAAGCATTACAAATACATATAGATATAGAAGATGAGGAAAGTTACGGGACAAATGAACGAACAAATTTAAATCTCGCTAAGCTCAACCATTAGTACTTTATGTAAACACCAAAGCGACCCATTGGATGTTCTTCAGCACATACGCCGTTTGTTACTCAAACACCGTGTGTCCATTCCCACGAGGATTTCACAGGCGATGACAAGACAACGCACGCGATGAAACATAGACGCAGAGTAAAGGCTAATGTGGTGAAAAAAGTATTATTGATTCACATATATTATGCGCCTCTAATTCATGACCTTCAAATGTATATCATAATGCGAGTTTTCATCAGTTACATCCAGTAAAATCCATTGGTCATGGGCAATATCGTCCCCTGGAGCGCGGCAAAGCCCTCAGTCAGCTCATTACATCTGTTTTATTGTAATTGCGAATACATATCACTAATTAAATGTGTTTAATATTTGTTTACTCGATATTGAGTATTTATAGTATGATGTTTAAACCCTTTTAAACCCTTAACGTATGTATTTTTAATGAAAATTAATATCTGGAATTAATAATATCAAATTAAAGACAATTTAAATTTTAGAGACAATCAATGATTAATAATATAATACAGTTTATTTATTGTATTTCGAGATATATAAACTAAAAATATTTTTAAATTCAAATAAAAAAAAAATTCGTTTAATATAATTCACGTGTCTAAAATGAAAAAGGTGAATCGTCAAAAAATTGAAAGTTTTTTACGTGATAAGATCTTCATAGGTAATAAAATTCTCTGTAAAAAAGATTTCTTGAAGAAATTTTTTATTTTTAATAGTTTAAGAAGATATTTTTATTTAAAACACCTGATTGAAAAAAAAAAACACGATTTTTTGAAATTTCTTTTTCACAATTTTTCAGGTTCTACGATTGATATACATCAACCATATTTTTAAAATCACCACAAAGTAAATAAATATATATACAAATAATAAATATTTTTAATTAACGATTAATTGAATACTTTTATTACAATTAAAAAAATTAAAAAGATTTATTTTTCGTAATAATTATTTGAAAAGCTGAAATAAATTTTTTTTTTACACTATAACAAGTTATAATAAATTATTTTCTGACTAATTTACATTGAAATTAAATTTTTTTTTTTTCCTTCCAATTGAGTAGCAACTGTTTTTGTGGTGAAGAGTGGCTGACGCGACGGAAGTCTGCCCAATCAGCAGAAGCCTGCACAAGAGGAATAAGACCAATATAGCGAAAGCTCTTAAGAAAAGCAGGTTTTTCTGCTGACTGTGACAAAGGAACTGCCAACAAGATTCCATCGAGCGACAAGCCATCGCAAATAAGAGCACTGCGAAGGAAAACACCTGTAAGACATATACAAAAAGCCTCTCTGTATGAATAAAAAAATGATTGAGCGGTTAAATAGATCGGGAAATAATCGGAGGCTGTATGGTATAACCTGTTATGGGCATTAGATCACCCGAAATGCACACCGCGGGTGGCGCGATGACGGAAGAGTGGCTTATGTGCGCGCGTACCCGAGGATTAAATAAAGCAAGAGAGAGCAAGACGAAGCCGCGAGGGGTTGTCAGACTGGGGGGCATGCGAATAAAACAATTACGGGCTACGTGAGCGATATACACTTGAGCGGCCACCCTCGTTTTTTTCAATGAGTATATATGTAGGATCGAATATACTGAGGGCGAGAGCAATTGACAAAGCTGTATGTAATACTGAACTTAAATCACGACAATCATTTCCAGTTGATTAAACTTTAAACGCTATATGTGAAGGTAAAAAAATTGGCTAGTTCAAATATTACACGCATTTGCTATTTTTTTTTTTAAGTTTTTTTATAGTCACATCGATTTTTTTAACAAAACCATCTCAAGACTCAAAAAATTCGGTATTTTTGAATCACAGAGTAGCTCTTCCAGTCTCTGAATCATTTCTCTGCGGCGTTTACAGTTTTTCCACAGAGTCACTAATGAAACTCGTGTCATTTAAACCGTCGCGATTAGTTTTTCGAGTTTTTTTCTGAAAGACTTTAATCTTCACTAGAATTTTGAGACTTTAAACAGTCAATAGAAAGCCTGTTTAGTTGATGAAAATTTCAGTGATTTTGAGTCGCTCAATTTCAGTCGATAAAAGATCGAATTTTTCCATCCTGGGAGTATAAATGCAGTTTCAATTTATTTACAACGTAACAATTTTATTCCCATAATTTTATATCTATTCTTGTGATTCAATATTTTTATATACACATTTTTTTTACTTTGAATACCGTAGTATTAATTTAATTGCGAAAAAAAAAATTGTATTGTATCGAGGTTGGACAATATAGAGTGAGAAAAAAATTATGAGTTTCAGGTGTCAGATTGTACCAAATAATTTTTTTTTTATATACATGGATGGTGTTGGATTCACTTTTTTTACCGCATTATCACCGCGGGTCATGATTTCGTGGATAAAAAAAAAAAATTGAATAGAAAAAATTCTGTAAAAAATAAAACGACAAAATTCATATTTTTTCATGAATTTAAATATTTGAGAGATAAAATTTTTTTTATGTATATTAAAATATTATATTATGAAAAGATTATAATTATACAGCGAATTATTGCATCACTGCACCAAAAAGAATTCTCTGTGTTGTGGTTTTTTTTTTCACCACAACGTTGGGGAATTTTTTACTATTATATTGAGGTTCATACAATTTTATTCAGTGTTTAGTTTATCTTTTCATCTGATAATATTTTAAAAATGATGCTTTTAAAATTGCGTTCAAGTATAATTTTTTAAGTAAAATTAAAACAGACGTGAATTAATTCTTTCATATCGTCTTTTCACTAATCCAAAAATGATTATCTTTTCATTAAAGCATGTACAGACCCATAATTGTTGTATAAGGTGGCATACAATAAGTTTCAAAGTGCCTCAAGGCTCAAAAGTTTAAACGGCCAGACACATTTAATTCAAGCGGCATGATAAAGATTGCAATTTTATTTGTTTTTCTCAAATAATTTGAATGAAAAGAGCATAAGAAACTTTTCAATTAAACTTCTCTATCTTTACCTTTCTTCAAAGATATACCAAACTTTCATTTAAATATATCCAAATATATATCAACATTTCTTAATAATTCAGAATAGAGTAATTAAACCCCTTCATAATATTTTTCCTAACTTTTTTATTATTGCCCTTGAATATCCACAAAAAAAAATACTCGATTGACGTCATTCTACTACATTTTTCCAAGTGGAATAGAAGTTTCTAATTTTTTCCATACGTTGAAGGTCTCATATACTATAAATATTTTAATCCAATTTAACGATACGATTTATTCTAACGATTTTTTTTCCATACATTAGTAATTAATATTTACTTTCGTTGTAAAAAACATCAGTTTATTTAATATCAAGAATCGTTATTAATAGTGAGAAAGAAAATTTACTGAAAATCAATCGGAATTGGTATTTCCTTGGGATTTTTAATGTCAGATGACGGTTGAAGAGGATTAACTTCTTCTTTTGGCTCAACAACATTGACATTGTCAGGCAGAGGCTTTTTGGGCCCAGTTTTCCCGGACGGATCCCATGGCAGCATAATTTTCACCTTAATTCCCAAGACTCCCTGCCGCAGGAGGACATGGCGAGTGGCAGTGTCAACATAATCGGCAGTCGGCTCACCCGAATGAATCATGAGACCATCAACGAATTTCATGCTCTTGGCACGCTGTCCACGGAGCTTTCCGCTCACAACGACCTCGCAACCTTTTGCGCCAGACTCCATAATAAAACGGAGAACACCGTAACAAGCCCTGAAACATCAATTATCCAACTAATCCATTGATTTTGACAAATTTGGTCAGAGAAAAATTACCTGCGAACTGCAAGACCTCCTATAAGTTTGTAACGCAGGGATTCAGCTTGAGCAATGGCGCAAAGACCTCTTGTAGCCACTTTCTCGGCATATAATTCAACCCCACCGTCCTTGAAATTGAACCTTTTCTGCACGACTGACGTCAACTCGCGAATTCTGCGTCCTTTCTCGCCGAGGACGTTCTGCGTATGCGTTGCCATGATGATAATTTCGGTTTTTAACGGTGTGACACGAACCTCAACACCAGAGTAACCATCTTCGGCGAGTTCTCTGGTGAGGAATTCGTTCAGTTCAGCCTTGAAAATCCCGTCACCAACGAACTGTTGAGGAGAAAATCTTTGTCAGTAAGTGATACGGGAGAGGTTATGTCCGTTGGCGGCGGATGCCGCGAAAATTCCCACCGGTGCACAAATGAAAATGAGGTTAAGATACTCGTAGGTGTCTTGGAGACAATTTGGGTTAATTTTTGAGGGTTTTCTACAAGAAAATTGAGGTAAATCGTGAGGTTTAATAACACGTGATGGCGGAACGGTGAATGCAGCTGCACGAGTCTCAGATGGCACGTGCATCAGTTATTGTTGAATATGTAAATTATGTCGAGGGTTTTTTGATGTTTTATAATTCTATGATTTATTTAGAGACAATTTTAAGACACAAACCTTGCGTTTTTTGGAGACAGATCGTACAGCCACGGCGGAATCCATCTTGGAAAAGGTTGAGAGAGCACCGGAATCAACTAAGGATCGGAATCAATCAAAACACAGTGCTTGGATCGCAACCGGATATCGTGTGGGAAAGCACGAAACAACGTGATTCATTCATTTTTAATTTGATTAGTATGAAATAAGGCCCAAAATTCACTAAATTCATTAAAATTATTCGGACATAAACGATAACTCTTGACATAAAGAAAATTTTTAGATTTTTTTTTGTCTGGAGATTGCCGCGCGAATTTTAAATCATCAATCAGGACATCTGTAGTGCAATAAAATGCGAGTTTAAAAAAAATGTAATTATGATTTATTAATTAAATATTAGCCTCAATAAAATATAATTACGCCTTTCATCGTGATCCAACTGGTTGAAAGTATAAAGCCTAAAGAGTGGCGTGAAGCAAAAAAACAAAACTATACATGAGACGAAGAAAAGAAAATAAAGGAGAGAAGCGCTGAATAACCGAATAAAGCGCAGCAGTATATCCATATAGTGATAGGTTTTCTGCTGCTGGCTACGTTGAGGGAAGAATAGGCCAAATGAAGCCGTCTAAATTCCCAACACTCTCATTCCCTCCCTTTATTTCTTCCTCGTCGTTTTATTTCCCCTCTGGCCATTCTCGACGCGCGGTTGAAACACGTTTATTATTGCAACACAGAGGGGATGAACGACGCGGTGACGCAAAGTCAGTGCATATGGGCCAATGAACTGTTTGACGTGTTAGGGGGCCACTGCAGGGCGTGGCTAGAGAAGCGCGAAACTGCTCTATCAGTGTCGCAAGTGGGGGCATTGCGGGATATAAAGTGAGTGGGGAAAAGCGAACGAAGTGTGCCCCGGGGTGTAATATCATACCGCGAGGTGGATAAATAGAAGCGCGTTTGTGGGGTGGGAGCCGCTAGAATCTTGCTAATGCTAAAGAGGGTGCAAAAGACTGAGGAGGTATACGTTTAGATTCCGCAGGTGCTTATTCATACCACGAAACTAGAACAAATAGTGGTTGTATAACCCGTCTTATCATGAACCATGCTTAAATCAAATAAAAAAACAAAATTCTAAAAATCAATTTACATTTTTTATTTCTTCAGTTGAATTTTTAATCTAATTTGTTGGATAAAATTTCGGTCTCTTGCAGTGCCAGAAAGAAAAACGTGCGCTGGAATACATATAAAATTTTTGGAGTATGTATTAGGAGAAAAGAATTATTAAACGGTATGACAGGTCCTCTTTTATAATAATAGATAATGTATAATAAGCATTGAGAATTTGTGTGTGTGTGGGTATTATATTGTGAATCAAATGCACACTCGCGCATCACCGTTTGGGATGCCATAAATAATATTACCTCGCGCAGTCGAGTATCATATATATGTATGTATATACGAATATATGCATGTGTTTGGACGTGTGAGAGCAGGTGCTGGCGGATTGCATGACATTTCCATAAGTAGATTAAAGGTCTAAACGTTTTTATATGGGGTCACGTGCGAACTGTCAAAATAAATAATTATTTTTGTCAGAGCGATGCGGTGTCATCAAAATATGCTTATTTTTCCAACTCTTTATTATATATATATAAAAGCTATATGTATACTTTATATTTTTCGACTCATAACTTTTTGTTTAATGTCAATTTTTTTTATGATTGTAAAACAATTGTTAAAAAATTTAATTAATATAAATGTATAACAAATAAAAATTTTTTTGTAATACATATGCCTCTAAAACTCGTTTTTTTCACTCTTGAGCCGCCGTAAAGTGACCGATTTTTTCACTGCTGACATGCGTGCCTATAAAGTGCGTTTTCACGCACTAGTGCGTAAAGTAGCCCGTTTACGCACGGATCCTGCGGATTTTTTAGGCACTAATGTCAACTGTGAAAGAATTAGGGCGCTTAATGGCGGCACCAGAGCGAAAAAAGAGCATTTTCGGCATTTATTACAAAAAAAATAGTGTGTGGCACGTGCGCAATAGCGGCATTTTCGCACTTGCCACACAATATACTATTATGTATGTATATACAATCGCTTTATTTGTGTCGAGAAAATTTTTTAATTCAAAAATGAACGCAAATCTCAAATTGCATCAAGTTAGAATTTGTCTATATATACACATTAGGGTGACGCAAAAACCGATAATTTTTGTTTTTCGGGTCTCGTATAAAAAAAAACATAGTTTATCATTTTTTAAGAACCCTAGCTCTAAAAAAAATCAGTCTGATACAAGCATTTTTAGAGATCGCTCCCGAATTTTGAAATCTACAGCAGAAGCGCTCCAAATTTAATTGTAAACATTTTTTTTCTTTTTCGCACCACCTATTGTGACTATATCAACATTAAAACGTTGCGTTTGTTCATTTCTATTATTTTCTAAAGTTTTACGCGTCACATAAAATAAATTCTTATAATATCGAGAACATAGAAATCACTGTAGTTGAATTCTTCTTTATAATAGATTTTTCATAAGATTAAAAATATTAAAAAAAATTTTTTTAATAATTTTCTACACTGTTATACATTTGGTCTGATAAAAAAAAATTTTGGTAAAAGTTTTTCGGTAATATATTTATGAGATAGAATATCAATAAATCAAGGGCTTTATGATTCTACAAAATCAAGCCACGGGTAAAATATTTGTATATCTGAAAATCTATTTCATTACGTGCTCGATGAATAGATGATGTATTAACGCTAATCCTATGGCATTTTGCGCGTGGATTAGGAGCGCGGTATGTCGTAAATAGAGGTGGAGAGTCATGAGATCGTAAATTCTGGTGATATTAGTATCCTGTCAGGAAGATCAATTTGTTACTGGGGTAGAAAATGCGGTTAAATGGGCTTAGGGTCAGACGCAGTAATAATGTGGGCGTTGTCCTTGAATCCCACGTGATTATCTATTTTGCGGGAGAGTCACAGATGAGCAGTCAAAATATATAATCAATTTTATATCCTCAATGATCATTATGCTTTCCGTCAAGAATAATATCCTATAGAATTAGAACGGAAGGGTAGAAAACATTAGGTGGATATACATATATACAATTGAAAAAAGTACAATTTTTCCTTTTGAATTTGGCTGTTGAAAGTTTTTTAGACCGCGCAAAACCGTCTTTTGATGTGTCAAAGTAAAAGTTAATTGTAGCAAAATCGGGGACGTACGTGTACTTCAAACGCTAACGTAGCGTGTATTCCTGTATTCGTTCGGTTTAATTGCTTACGCGGCAATTACACTTTTAGGTATACACTCTCATATGCAAGTGTATGCTTTCTCGTTCATATTTGTATGCATCTATACGTGCATAGTGTAATTGAGGCAGTTGAGATACTCGAAGTTTGGAGCATTGAGTAATACACGCAAGTCAATTTGTCCGGGACGTTGAAGCGAGCAAATTGTGACGTTGAATAACAATACTATCGCCTCACTTATCTCCAACATTTAATATACTAAAAACAAAAAGAACGTACAATTTTTCGGGATATCTTGCTATTTTCGTGACTTTTTTTTTTGTTTTTTGAACGATAACTCGGTAAATAACCAAAATTATGAAAAATATCAAAATAACTAAATTCATGGAAATTAAATTTTTTACAAAAAATGTAGAATGAAATTTTGTCGAATCTTGCGCCGTTTTTAAGATATTTTGAGAAATAAGAATTCCAAAAAAATAACAAAATCTCAAAAAATAAGAGAGATTCAAAAAAAGTGAATTTAACGTTTTTTTTTCACATAATTAAATCAAATAATACTTAAAATCTAGAAAAAAATGATGCAAATATTTTTAGAACAATTTTTAACGTGATCAAAAAAAAAAATTATTTATCATCAGATCGATTTTAATATTTCTCAAAAAAATTAATATAAATATTAATATTAAGAAAAATAATTAATTTACAATGTCAATCGTGTTTCATGATTTTATTTTATTATATTTTTAAAAAGCCATATATTATTTATGAGTTTACAGAGTGTGTTTTCATTGATTATTCATCATGTCAAGGATAATTTTTTAATTTACATTATTACAATAAATATCAAGATCAATTGTGACACCTCCATTAATATAATCTTTATAATTTTTTGATTAATAAACTCAAGGCGTTGAATAAAATTGTTACAAGTTTAGGAAACGACAAAAAACTGAATCAACCATAAAATGTCAGTCGTTCGAGTACTAAAATGATCGATTATTAGTATCTAAAAGACTGTGGTATCTCGAAATATTAAGTACAACAATATTTCACGAAAGAGACTTGATTTTTTTGCATATTCTAATGCCGTTTTTACATTCACTTTTATCTCTCTTTCTATGTAGTCAAATATTTTGATAAAAATTGTCCTCATACGACGGTTATACAATAATTTATAATATTTACTTTGAATTAAGTAATTATTTTCTTCTTTCAACACAACATTGATTTTATCTATCATACAATGACTTATATACAATACATACAAATTCGTTCTCTCTGTTGATTCTCCCTCATATTTAATGAATTAGTGAAAAAATAATGCTGCTTTGGCCATGATTTTTATATGATTTAGATTTCGTAATAAACTCCTCGTTCTCTAGTACGAATTCTGTTAATTCATTAATTTCCTAAAAATAATTCTAATCGATAAAAAAAAAAAAAAAAAAAACAAAATGATGTATACATTTGTCTATTTTTATAAAAAAAAATTTCTTCAAAACTACCTAATTACGATTAAAAACGATTATTTAATTAACAACATGCAGGAATGTGTTTAAAAATGATTACTTAAATTCGAAAAAAAAAAAAAAAACATTTTGTTATTTTGTTTATATAAAATAAAATACTTTTACTGTATATCTCATGCTTGGCCTCTCGATCAAAAATTCATCTCTCTCTCACTCGCTTTCTTGGCTGATAAAAAAAATAACAAACGTATTTATATATATACGAAGTGAGATATACACATATATCGAAAGGCTAAAAAATACGCGATATTCGCAGCTAATTCTTTATATAATCGTCAATAAATAAAAGAAGTTGTATATATCTATTTGCCAATTTGTACAAGTAACCGTACAAAAAATTAACTCTAAGGACGGAAAATAGAAAACGTCGAGGCCAATATTAATGATTTTTAATTATCCGCGAGGAGTTCATCTGCGTGAATATTTAATTCATTGGCCTGCGTCGCAATCGTTGGAATCAGATCGTCTGTATAAGACACATCGAGGCGCGACTCTTGTTTTTTTTTTTTTTTACTTGTATCTCGGACTGTCCGGAGGTGTTGACTGTTGGGAATTACTGTTTTTATGTTTGGGGCCCGATTTAAATGACATTTTTTTCAATGGCCGAGGCGAAATGCCATGAAGTGCCGGGCTATCTTGTGTATCTGTACTGAACCAAACTCGGCTGCCATCCGAAGCTAAAAAAACAATCATCAACATGACACTCGTGTTAAATAATAATTAACCCATATATCAATACCCAAAATTTATCAATTTCATCAATCATTCCAAAAATACGATTAAAAAAAAAACGAATTGTTAAAAAATCAATTGAGAAAAAATGTGAATTTCTTTTATATTTTTCTTTTAAATACAAAAATGTCAAGTTTTTTTCATTTTTTATATTTTTAAAATATAAAAAAGTATTTTTTGAAATTTTTTCATCGATAAAAATACTTTAAAATTTATTATTGCATAGAAAAGTGTGGATATTGATGTATGAATTATTCAACTAGTCTATCAACTACAAAAATTAAAGTGAGTTATGATAATGGATACGAATACTAATGACTTAACGATTGATGAGTCCAGAGTATTATTGTACAATCAAAAATCATACTACCTTCTTGAACTACAGGGTGCATACAGGATTAGTGCGTCAGAATTAATCACCTCTGTTCGTGCGTGTATCAACACTGGATGCCGTACTGTTTCGTAAGCTAGGCCGACCCTGGTGCGAATCTAGAAGTGCAGCCGCGAGATTAGACGATGCTGTTGATTGGACACTTGTTATCGAACCTGAGAGTCGAGAAAATAATTATTTTTATTCATTAGTTGAGCTAAAAAACTTGTCATCGACAGAAATAAATCCGGACAAATTTTTAACGAAAAAATGTTGCAAAAAAAAAAAACAACTCAATTCCTTTATAAATCATGTAAATAATAGTTTATGAATTTATTTAAGAAAAATCCTTTTTTCAACTCACCCGTTACTGATGATGCACTGCTAAAGGGACTTGACGGCTGCACAGGAGAATAGACATTAGCCGCAAATTCTTCAAATGTCGTCGACTCTTTGTGATTTCTCATGACAATATCTAGCGACCGAGCACGTTCCTCATAACTAAAAAACAATGAATCACGTTTTTTATTACATCAAATGCCAAATTAAATTTCTTGGAGTCTAATTTTTCTCCAAAAAATTTTGATTTGTCGCATAACGCGTGTCTAAAACACAAAAAAGCGCATTAGCAAAAAGTTACGAATACTTTACCGGCTAATATCTTAGATAAGGAAGCAAGTTGGACAATTTTTACAAAAGACCTTTTTTGTTGATAATCAAATTCTCTAAAAAAAAGGTCTCTTGAAAAAGAATTTTATTTTCAGTAGTTTAGAAGATATTTAGATTTGAAACCGCAAAAAAAAATTTTATACTCGCCTTTTTGCTTTTAGACATGCGATAATTCATGGAAAAATTGACATATACTCACTAGTGTTGATACAACGACAGTGTTGATCTTTTAGCTCGACTGGCAGCAAGAGCAGTATTTCTAACAAGCCCAGGTAAAACGTGATCTTCAACAATACACTCATCAAAGAGTGGCCCAAAAAAGGGAATATCAGATTTCCTGGATATCTGAATCCTAAATAATTTATTCGGCAGCGGATAGATAACAATTAAAACATCACAAAACTCCGTAGGAATAATATCTCGTCGATAATCCCGCCAGTGTTCCGACCAAACAATGTGAATTTCATCATTACCCAAATGTCGAGTTTTTTGCAACATGCTTTCCGGACTATCTAGCGGCATTCTCGTGGCAACATGGAACAAAATTTCAGTGAATGAAGTGGCAAAATACGGTGCAGTAATACCAGAAGCTTTGCCGGGAACGAGACCACCGAGAAAACCCGTGTGTTTTTCCAATTCCACCTCCCACGCCAATCTCGCAACGAAGCTCTCATACTCCTTGCTACCATTGACATTTCCCAATATTGAATTTTTATCCTCTTGACCTTGGCCCACATAAATCACCGCCATTTTGTGAGTCTCACGCGAGCGCTGACCATCGAGATTTCGCAATTCTCTCAGCAACTTTTCATTTTTCGCAAGAAGATGAAGCCGCCGTCGCTGTTCCCATCCTGAGAGTCCAAGGTGCGAGAAGAGAAGCCGACAGTGATGAAAGGGCGCCGGGGGAGGTCTGCAGGAAGGCGGTTTTACCGGAATTCCACACGAGCTAATGTGATCACTCCAATTTTGAACGTACTCGCTGGCGGCATTGCGTTGACTCAAAATCGCCGCGATTGTCTCAGCCTCCATACAGGCAACTTGCGGCGAGTTTGCCGGGGCATTCAGCGCCACTTCCGGGTTGGTCAGAACTTCGGGACTAGTGTGACCAATGTAGCGAAGAAGATCGTCAAGATTGTCCATATCACTGGCGGCGTTTGCAAACGTTGGAAAAACATTTGGCTCGCGATGTCGCATCACGTGTCTAGGACACATTTGTGGAGTGGCGCCTAACGAGTCGTCTTTACTCCCTCGCGACCACTCGATGGGCTTTTGCTGCAGCGGAATATCTTCCTTTTCGTCGCAAATCTCGCTGTAGAGTATCGAAGTGTCCCAGGAAGCTTTGCCGGCCAAATCGCGCAACAAAACTCGCACAACCGACGGCGCCGTGACAAAGCCATCGGTCGTTGCAGTGGAATCCAGGGCTGCCAGCTCGACAAACGACATGATAATCGAGTTGGACAGCATTAGTAGTTGGATATTGGGTGCGTGGAATATCGCGGAGGATAATTCATCGCCGGCAATGCCGGGAACATCGTCCAACTCGACGACTATCGAGGACAATCGTGCTGCGCCGATTCCCATGGGAAAATGGCCCAAATGATTGACTAAATGCATCATGACCATCCGTGCAGCCAGCTGGACAGCTTGAATATTCGCCCGCTGTGGTGATTTATTGCTTAAATCTTTCGCCAAATCGTCCACTGTAATGTCAGGATCAAAATCGTCGTTTTCATCCTGATGCCGGTGAAATTTAGCCGAGTCATGCAACCCCTTTTCCGGCTGATTATTCATAATATTGTCTAGAACCTTTAAACAAATAAAATCTTTAATTTTACAAAGAGGAAATTTAAGGGTTTATTTTTTTATCGAGAGTAACTCACTGTAAAAATAGTCAATAAAAGTGGTTTTCCGTGGAATGTAGACATTAACACAGCTGGACCCAAATGCATTGTCCACTCGCCGAGACAAAAGAGCATGGATGTAGTTAATGCACTTCGACGTTCATGAATCGTCATTGTGTCGAGCGTTTCTGACAGAACTTGAATTATTTTACATGGAACTTTTGGATATACTTCCAACAGTGTGTCTGCCTTGTCGCACAGTAGACCAAGCGAATCGCAAGCTACTTGAGCAACGGATGGATGTGTGGCCTGTATGGAATAGGGTAAATATTATAATACAATATATCGCGTGTCTAAAACCAAAAGTGTATATCGCCGAAAAGTTCAGGACACTTTACTCGCTATTATCTCGATAAGGTTGTGAGTTGGAGAAATTTTCTCAAGGACCTTTTTTGTAGCTAATAAAATTCTCGACAAAAAAGGTTTCTTGAGAAAAATTTATATCTTTAGTAGTTAACAAGATATTTGTACTCCTACCGCCTGAGAGTGTAGCTTGCGAAGGCCCCGGTGAAGTTTGAAATGTTTTTTTTTTTTTTTCATTTAAATAGTATGAATTGCAGAATTTTTATTTCTAATCAGCATGATTGATTGAAAAACACGAAAAAAATTAATTAAGCGTTTATAATCCGATTAAAAAAATTTTAGTTCGTTCAAACGGAGGGCGACTTTTCTTTCGACGGCCAAAAACTATGTTGTTAGCGCTTCGACGTATTTTGGTTCTATTTGCTCGGCGATTTCCACTTTTTCGCAATATTCTAATATTTAAAAGTCTAATGAATAGTTTAGAAAGTTTTTTGCATAGATATACAACAGTTAACTCGTCGAAAATACGAAAAATCGCGCTAACTCGACGATTTTTCCATGAGATTCGTCAGGCGATAAAAGTACATTAAAGCAGTAAAATAATTTTTCATATAAATTAATTAACAATAATATTCAGATAATCAAGACGTACAGGATGATTTAAAATAAAAATTCCCATGTTCTACCGCTAAACTGAAATAAATTCACTCTGTCCTGATTTTCATTGATCAATTATTCACGAAATTGGAAATAACGTACAATAAAAGTTACTTTTTAATAGTAAAAACATAATTTCAATTTTAAAAGTCTAATTAATACATTTATTTAAAAAAAAAAATTCTACTCTGAATTTATTTTCAAGTGGTAGAACCATGTGAAATTTCTTGATAATACGGAATAAGCGATAAATGCATACAAGCAAGAATATTAATACACTCAGGTGATAAACCGCAGGATTAAATGGCGAAGGATATTTTTTTTTAAGACACAGACATCACTTGAACACTCACAGATTCAATAGTCTACACTGAAACTACCTGATAGGGAAATAGTGCATGGAACCGATCCCTGCGTCTGCCAGCTCTGTGTGCTCTCTGCCAAGCCAAGCAAAATGTGTCATAGGACAAACTACATATAGAAAAACTCGGGGCGAAATAAATCTCACTGCTAAAATACCCAAAAGTAGTTTTAAATGTATATAAATTATCCTAAAAAATCGACAATCCATCCAAAACACGATGCTTTTTAATAGTTTTATACCAAAAAAAAAACTTATGACAAATTTTGCCCCGGGTTGTCCCCCGGCAAATACTAGAAGAATACCACCACCAACTACTCAAAAATAACTACTAATATACAGTGCATATTGTGAAATGAGATGAAACTTACTCGGAGAGCTTGCAGCAGTGCAGTAACAGCTTCCGGAACTCGTGGGTGGAGTGACTTGAGCGACAATTCTCTGTAAACGAACATTGCCACACTGGAGAGGGCAACACAGCGCGCAACACCTGTAGGTTCTCGCCTGCAAGTTCTCAAGAGTATCGTTAAAATAAGCTCCTTGGTCTCGGGGCAGCCGGTCGTCTCGATGTGTTGAGAATTGGGCTGGAGAACGGGCAATTTTCCCATTGAAATCGGCAGCGACAGAAGCGATCCAAGAATGGAGACAGCTTCAGTCCTCGGCGCCGTGACGTCCGGGCTTCCCAAAATAATATTCGCCGCGTGAACGTAATCAAGCACAAGAAGACTGGAGCCCGGTAAATTGAGGCTGAATAACCTCGGTCCTGTGTACTTAACGAGGGCATAAATAACTTTGGTGTCGTTGCTGACAATGCCATGATGTACAGCTCGGTAGAAGAGCGTCAAGTGTGCGCGTGGTAAATTTATGTCGGGTGGTTGAGTTGTCAGAAGGCAAATCAGGCGATAGGCTGCGAGTTTTCCCACCTCATAGCGCGGTGACAATTGAATTGCCTGAAATATTAATAGTTTATATATTAGTTATATACATTTTTATAAAAGTTTTTGTAATATTTTACCTTGAAACACCACGGAGCGATGATTGTCAATGGAGGAACGAGTTCAGGGACGGCTGGAGTTGCTTGATTGTCGCCGGAAACTCCTTGATTTAGGCGGATCTTAATCAAAGTCTGTGTCAACTGCACCAGATACTCCATCACCTGACCGTGTAACACTGGATCGTGTATGTTATTCACGTCGCCCAAAGCTGAGAGCATTCGTCGCCACAGTACGACTGCTACGTCGGGCAGCCAACCTCGCACTCCTCCGCCTGCCATTACTGACCGGCGTTCAGACGCATCGTTGGTATCTGCAATTTTTTTTACAATCCAATAATTTCATCCGGTATTTTCAATAATCAGCCTGAAATAATTATAAATATCGATGTTTAATCTTAAGTTACGTCTGAAAAAGGAAGAAATCGATTAAAAAAGGGCCAATTTTCAGACATTCATTAAGGTATAATAAAAAATTTATAAGTATACTAAGTAAGTGACAAATCTCGTGGTTGTAAAAGCAAAAAAAATTGCTCCCGGCAAATTCAAAACATTTCATTTGCAGTAAAGAAACTACACAAAAAAAATACGTAAAAATGTTCATAGTTTCATAATAGTCACTGTAATAATTTTTTTTTCTCGAAATTTCAAAATTTTTCTTATTTTACTCTCAAAAAGTACTAAAACAGGCAAAGTGTATATTGAAAAAAATAAATAAATAAATAAATAAATAACAAGAAAATGAAATATAAAAACTTTTGATCAGTCATTTTTAGTTTATTTTTCAGAATGTATTTTTCTTTTAAAAAAAAATCTCATCGACCCAAATATCGATAAAATATAGATCATGTCTAAAACCATCGATTTTATTATTTTCATCGTGATAATTCATAAAAAAAAAATCTTAAATTAAAATTCTGACAATTAGTTGAGCTTTGATACAACACAGAAGCGACTTAACGGATTAGAAAATCATATACTAGATTAATATTGACAGAGGGAATAAGAAAAGCAAGACATGAATGATGAGTAAGTAAATAAATGAATTATTAATGATGTATTTAACATACCGATACTGCTTCCATCAATATTTTCAATTTGAATGGGACTATCCTTGTTACTGTCGACGCCACTACTGGGAGTTGGTGAGGGACAGCGCGGAGTAGGCGGTTCACTGTCGATCACGACGACGCTGTCCAGAGATTTTGCCCGCCGTCCAGCCAATGTTTTCCTCCTGGCGGGCAGTGACGTTGCGCTGTCGTTGGTGGACGCCAACTTCGCCATGTCACGTTCTATCGATAAGGGCAGTGCTGCACGCGGGGAAATGGATTGCACTGAGTATACAAACATGTGAATGAACTCGAGAGTGATTCGAGATGCACGCGAGAGGACATCGTTCCGCTTTACTGGCTCGCGCTCACTACGTTTCATCATGTGCCAACAACCAACTCGGATTTTCACGACACATAAATCAAGAAGAAAAAAATCGGCACACTAGACCAAAAAAAAGATTTGAGCGTAACTGCAATCGTTAAATGAATGTCATCGAGGACATGTCGTTAAACGAATGCAACTCATGAGCACAGGAGTCTGACTGCATCTATTTATAAGTCAGTGTGTCAAATAGAATCAAAGCAAAGAAACTAAAGTTAAGTCGGAAGAAAATATCGGGTTAAAAATAAAGTCTAACGCAGTAGGAATTTTACACTTTTGTCCAGTTCGCATTAATTGCCAATAGAGAAAGAAAGAACGAAAAGTAGAGAGTAAAAAAAAAAATATTAAATTAACGGAAAACAATAAATTAAACGGAATAAATTTAACTGTTCTGAGTGAAGAACTATAACTCACCGGGAATCTCGAATTGACCAGCCTGGCGACTTCTCTGCAACTTGGCTCGAGTTTTCGCATTGTATATATTGTTGTCACTGGCACTGCGCGGAAGTGGCCGTTGTTTCCTAAACTCTTGTGACGCGTGGTCTAAAACAATTGCTTGAGGATAAGCAATGGGATTTTCACCGCCAATTGACTATATACTTGTAAAGAAGTTGCCAATTACCCGTGACACTCTCTTTGCCGGTGTTGCAAGTTTCCCGATCGATACTTCCTCGTCGAGGTGATTGAACACTACTCGCCGAAGCTGCTCGACATCCGATACCACGTCGTTTCTTTGACTTTTGTTCACTCAATCGATCTAGCGGTAAGTCATTCAAGTCCAAATTGTATACGTGTCGTGCTAGCACCCTCGTTAAGGTATCCAGTGTTTTCTGCAAAACAAAAAAAAAGACAGTAAACTTTTACATCAATCTCTGATTAAAATATATATATTAGGGTGGCACAAATAAAACCGACTATTTTGACTGTTTTTGCAGATTTCAAAATTCGTGAGCGACCTTAAAACATACTTTTATCGGGCTGATTGTTTTAGAGAGCTCTCAAAATTATGTTTTTCAGATAGGAAACTTGAAAAACCAAAATAGTCGGTTTTTTCGCGTCACCTTAATATTTATTTTAATTTTAAAAAAACTCGATTGTTGTGACGATAAAATTTTTGACATGGTTTATAACTCACCGCCCACTCACGAATTAATTCCTCCCATTGCGTGAGTGCCGTGAGAACTTCCAAAAACTGATCCCACAGTTGCGTAAGAACAACAACATTTAAATTAGCCTTGATCCACGTGACAATAAGAGTTTGAAAAATCGCCGGAGCTAATTTTCCACCGATCGTGCCCTGAGACTTGCGCCGCGATGGTTTTTCACCTAGCACGATGGACGTAATTTGCAGTAAAACCCTGAAACACACAATTTCAAAATGTTTATAAATATTATTGTTGATAAATAATCACAATAATTACCGAAGTAATTGATCCCACGTGGCAGGCTCGAGTCGTGCGTGCATGACAACATATCGATAGACATTGAGCACACGTTTACAACTGTCTATTTGCTCCTCGAGCAGTGCTGCAGACGCATGACCACCGGCATTTTCCAGAAAAAACACATTAGACGCCTGAGTAATGAATACCTGCAAGACATTCTGCAGACCGGCTCGAACAAATAAATTTTCCCGATGAATCGCGCCCAAATACGAATCATTTCTCAGTCGTGTCTGACGATAGCTATCCGAGGGGCTCTTGTCATTATCACTGTCTTTCTTCTCATCCTCACGGTCCTTGTGACTCTCCAGTGGCTCCAACATAAACGGAGGTATCTCATTCATCTGAATCCAATCCTTGTAAACAGCAATAGCCTTGCGCACTGCTCCGGCATGCGTAAAATCCAGTAAAAATGCTTGTCGATAAATTTCATGAACAAAATTCACATTGTCGCGACTACCATACAGTACTTCTCGAACCAAAGCAATAGCTAGTTGTCCATCGTCCTGTGCATGATTTTCCTGTTGCGCGGGAGGCACTTCAGGAGACAGGGAATTCGCATCAGCCGTGTGATTGATAGAAATACGTTGTTTACCCTCGTTCTCTGTGTTTTCCTCGTTTGCTTGGGCTTGCTGAATGGTGGGATTGCAGAAAGGACCGTCTTTTTTCATCACTTGAGTAAAACTGGCCAACCACTTGATTAAAGCGACTTTACACAATACATAATTACTCTGACTGTGATTCACGTGCTGACGCATGATCGGTAACTCGAGATTTGGCTTATACAGCGAAAAATCCTCGTCAAATTCCGGACAAATATAGCGTAAATATGTGGCTTTAAAACGCTCCAAAAGAAATTGAAAGCATTTATGTTGTCGCGTGTGTTTATCACGCCATTCCACTTTAATCACTTGAGTCACCATAAATTCGAGCAGTGCCTCGAAGAAGCGCACGGTCTCATTGTCGAGCGGTTTCTCGCCACTCTGTACTGGAAGAATGGGCGTGCCGTTAGGCTGGGTAACAGGTCCTTGCTGAGAATTATTGCAGTGAAAAACCGCCGTGGGATGTTGTATCTCGAAAAATTCACGTTTTTCTTTCTCCTCGGCGACGCATGCATTCGCCTTGTCCCTGCGGCGCTCTGGCGGCCGCGGTGACGGCTCTCGAGGTGGAAATCCAGGCACCAGGCATGTAAACATCTGATGAATGTGATCTGGCGCATTTTCACCGAGGGCCTGATACCACAGGATAAAATATCGCAGGGCTTGACGCCGAAGTTTCCAACTGTTGCCTGGATGCAGGAGCTTGTGTAAAATTCTTGCTAAACTGTGACATTGCCATCTTCGGTTTAACAACTCTGGCAATAAAGTCAAAACCTTCTCCAGTAGCTGAAGCACCTGCTCCAATTCCTCTCTGTGTGCTTTGTGTACTGGAAAATTTTAATTTATAAATTTTCGGAATTCCATTAAAATCACGTAAATATTTAGAATAATTTAATTAATTAATTTACAATAATTCTACTAATGGATAATATTTTTATGGGCTTACCAAGATGGAAGGATAGTTCTGACGATGCAGCAAAAAAGGAAGGAAAATTTAATGATTGTATTAAAATACAGGGTATCTCAACAAAGACGCATACGTGGTCTTATGCTATGTAAATTGCGATTTTAAATGGAAATTTTTTTGGAATAAGTCAAAACCGTGCTAGGATCGAAAGGAATTTATTAACGAAACTCAAATCACAGCATTCATTTAAAAAAGGACTCCCGGAAGACTCGTGAGGAACCGGACTCCCTGACGAATTTTGAGGAGGACATTACGGACGACTATTGATAAGGACATTGAGGAAAACTACGAAAAGGATTGGCTAAAAAACTACGGGAAGGACTTTCAGAAGGATCTTGAAGAGAATTTTAAGTAGTCTTTCTCATTATCCTAATCAATATCCTTCTGGAAGTCCTCGTTGTAGTCCTGTAACTAGTCCTACTCAGTGTACTCTTAAAAATCATGCTAAAAAAACCTCTAAAATACACTCCGGCATAAATGCTGTGATCTTAGATTCATTACGAAATTCAATTCTGCGCACTTTTTTGTTTTTACTTAATCCGTTTATGTAAAGAGGCGGATCTGAAAATAAAAATTAGCACTGATTGGTCACATTTAAACTTAAATATCTCAAAATCTACTGGTAGTCCCAATTTCTACTTAAAATCGCATTCTCCATAGAACCATGTACTTAGTCCAAATGCGTCTTTTTTAGAACACCCTCTGTATGGAGGTATATTAAAAATATTAATAAATGAATAAAAAACGTGGTTGTCACCTCTTTGGCGTAAATTTGCCTCTGCTGACACGAAGCAGTCATACAAGATGAAATAGACATGACTAAAATTCCCCTCGAAAAAGCCTTTTGCCTCATCAGTGTCGACATTTTCTAAAAACAAAAAATAACAAATTTAAAATCATTTCCTTTTTTTACATCAATTAAACAAATATATCTTAATGTAATATACATGAGGCATAATTGCTTGCAATATCGCGATATTAATTTACATATCTGCTAAAGTCTTATCAAAGTGGGATAATGAAGCAGCCTACAGGTCTGTTTAGCCATGTGGTTTGTTGATAAGATATATATTTCGAGGCATGTCAGCCTATAAATCGTGTAATCATGTGGCGCATTAAAACAATATATTTTAACAACTATAAGTATATTTTTTATGCAATTGTCATATAAATAAAAAGGAGTTTGTCCTTATATAAACGAAAACTCGCGACATCATGTACAATTGTGTATACAACTTTCTTTTTTTCCTCGCAGAGATAATCCATTAAACACTCGATCCATAATAATTATAGAATTCGCGTGGGAAGGCAACGGTGATCGTCCCCTTTCCCCCCTAAAAATAATAACGTATAAAAATCCTGGATGAATTATTCCCCAATGGAAGTGTTCACTCATGGCTTTGAAAATTACCAATTGACAGTAGGCTAAGTGGAAAAAATAAAGGTGAGAGTAATGACATGTAGGATCCTTTTGACTTACCCAAGACGATTTTCAGATGCTTGAATCTCGTAGCACTGTCCTTCTTCACATCTTGGATCTTCAACGTTGACTTTTTGACGTCTACGTGAAGTTTTTTACTGAACATAGTTGACTAATGCGCACCGCCGCCGGCCGCGACGATACAAATTTTCATTGAATCGCCGCAAAACATTACTCATAAGGTTCTACCCTCTTTCACACACTCAATCCCTCAATTTCGAGGATTATAGAGAACGTCTTGTCCGCAAATATTTGCACACAAACGTCGATGGACCGTCCACCTCCGATCAGATGTACGTGACAGCAGCCATCTTGCTACAACTCACGCGTGTGTGTGCGTGCACTGGACTGATTGTACGTGTATTGAGTGTGTACACGTCTCCCTCTCAACCCGGAAAAAAATAACAGTCTGATCGCAAGCGTATAATTTGTACAGCAAGTTCACTATTTTTTTCAATAAAATTATTCAATACATATTTATTCTGTTTTGGAATAATGTAATCAAGAACTCTTTTTTTTCTCTCTTCTGCTAATTCCAGGTGCTAACGGTAAATTGAAATATAGCCAACCGTCGGTAACTCTTATAGAAAATATTTAAAATAAATAAATAAATAAATAAATAAAAAATGAAAAAATTTAGTATATACGAAATATTTATATTTATGAAATTAGTTTTTCTATACAGTTTTCCACACTTTCTCGCATACGATGTTTTATGGAGCGATCATCAGTGAATGTGTAATAATAATGTAAATTCGAGAGAATTTTTAATTATTTTAATAATTAGAGCTTGAGTGTAAATTTGCCTTTTTTTTCTTGTAGTTTTTTAAACATATTTTTTCTTAGTTAATGAACAGTCAATAGCCCAATGTCCAATAGGAGATGGACCCGTTTTTTAAATAAATAAATTTACGACTGGAATTATACTCATTACAAAAAATACATGTTGGAGGAAAAATAAAAAATGTGCACGTGTGTATGTACATGGTAGCAATGTACATCGATGAGATTTTATATATTTCATATTATTTTCTTTATGAAAATTATAGATATCATTCTCTCAGTGTGCTTAAAAAAAAAAATTTTTTTTTTAAGGCACGCCTCACGCTCTGTATCGATGGTAAATTACAATTCTCCTGTTTTTTATGTGGTCATTTAATATTGCATATAAATTATGATCATTATCAGGCGGATACGTGTAATCTTAATTAATCGATGTGCTACACATTTGCAATAATATTAAAATCGATTGTTCTAAAAAGTGTATATAGTGTATTATCTGTTTCTGTACATAAACCTATTTATTTCTTACGATTCCTCTATGATTTATTTAATCAAAATGTTCCTTTTTTTTTATTTCATTATGATATCAATGAAATTTAACATTAATTAGCGTTAATAACATGATAATGTTTAAATGAGATGCACAGGAGGGTAGATGAAGAGCATAAAATATGTTTGTTTTTTTCCTTACGCTGCACACACACGTTTAAACGTATTTTCGTTCTTTTTTTCACTTCAAATTGCATTTAGCAACTTTTGTGGGTGCTGTTGCAGGCAAAGTGTGACCACTAGTATGCTGTAAAACTCGCAATATGACTAAAAGATTTTAGACATTCTTAGCGCGCGTGAATTCCTATCACCTAATGGACGCCACTTGATACGAAACGTAGGAAAATAATAATCATTAGAATCGATGCATCTTTTCTTCGTTTTTCTTTTTTTTTTGTTCACTTAATAATAACAATGGTGAAACAAAAACGTTTAGAGTTTTACATCAGACATTGCACTTTACCTCCAACGTGTTTTCTCAGCTTTAATACTACGTGCGAATAGTCTCAATCGAAAATAAAAATGTTTATACAATTTTCTTTTTTGTCATTATTTTCTTCATTAATAAAGGAAAATATCTAAAAATCGACATCTAGTATAGCGTATACCGTCGTATGTACAAGTATTTATTCACGGGTAAACCGCTTTGTCTATTACTACTTATTACTTTTTTCGTTAAACTACTGTCATTTTTCGTTACTTTTTTGTTTGTTTGTAGGATTAAAAAAATACTAGCATATCGCATTGTCGTTGTATGGGCAGTGTGTACGTTTAAACACGTAATTAAATTTGTTCATTGCTAAGGCACCAACTTTTTGTTCGGAATCCTGAGATTCAACCCGCGTGTTTCGACAAGTTCAGCGGCATATCTGAAATTCAAATATTTCAATTAATATCAACAACTAGCACTGAGAATGAAAGATAAAAAAAGCTCATGATTTTCAATTACCTGAGGAAGGTGTGAGATTATAGTTATGGACAGGAGGCGACGACGGATGTGGAGGTGGTGGCGGTGCATACATTTGATGAATTGGCGGAGGATAATGCACAGGTGGTGGATAGTGCATCCAAAGTCCGGGCGCTCGATAGGGCCCAGGCGGAAGCATAGGAACTCCATAGAGCGGGTGATGAACCGAGGTGTTGGGCGAGCCGATGTACGGGTCAACTCGGCTTCTCGGATAGGAATGACTTGACGAGTATTTGACGGCATGAGCGTCGTCAAGCTTAAGTAAATTTCTCAGAAAGCCGGGCTCGCTGCTCGGTTTATTTTCGGCCAAAATACTAGTTATGCTGTACGATGAAATTTGCTTTGGCGAGGGTACAGACACACTCGTGGTCGTTGCAGTCGTAATTGTTGCAGGTATGCAGGCAGGTTGCGGCGTTGCACGTCGTTTCGAAGCCTGATCCTCGAGCGTAACTCGTTCCAACTCACGAAGAATGCGTTTCCTCGGAGACACAACATTTGTTTCCAGACGCGCGAGCTTTTCAATGATAATATTCAGCGCTCGGCCTGTGACAATGTTGTTTTGCGGCTTGGCCGACAGCTTGTGACTGCCTGTCACTAGCTGCAACGGCAGTGGATCCAGGGGACGTCGACGCTTGCGAGCCAGCAGTCGAGACGGTGCACACAGCCGAGTTCGTGGATCTCGTCGGTAATAAAAGTTAAATTCCGTGCTAGTACAGCGTCGAGGACGCGTCTGCTTCCAGCAGTGATCCCTTTGCCAAGGACTTGATTGTATCGACGAGTTGTCATCGGAAACTGCAACGAAAAGTGTGAATAATGTAGAAAAAATGGTTTTAAAATACTAAAATGAGCAATAACTTACCGCTGAGAGATGTGGAACTCTCCTGGCGATTGGGTGTAGTGCTAGCTGGTGGCCAAAATGTTTTTTTCGGCACCGGGAACCAAGTTGTTCTCTCGCCATCACGTCGGTGCGAGAGTTCGAGAATGAATTTACCATCCTTGAAGAACTTTAGTCGACCACCCGGCGCAGGAAGGATTCCAGCATCAATTCTGGCTTCGCCTTGCGGACTCGGCTGGGGACTGGAGTTTTTACCATTGGCCTTGGCGAGGGCAGGGTGCAGAGCAGGAGGATCACGTGAGCACATCTCTGTGGTGCCCCTCACATAGTCTAGGTGAGTGGGACATTCTGATGACTTCTCCCGCATACTGATACCCCACCGGGAGCCATCCTTCAAGCTTAACCTCTCATCCTTTGGCTTCAGAATCTTGTCGATTAAATCGAGAATAAACTCGATAAATGTAAGGATGTTTTTGTTAAAAGTTTATAAAAGATTTGAATAAATGCTTAAAATATAATATTTAAGCTTTTAGAAGCGTGGTAGTGTTTTAAAATGTGAATTAAACGTTAAAACTTTCTCTTTATATGGTACATTAACCACTGCAACATTTCTCCGTGAAATCGTTTTTTTTTTCTAAATAGGATACGAGCGTACGACAGATGTCAGTTGACTCGAAACTTCAAGTGCGGATAATCACACGATGATCCTAACAAAAATCTGGACAAACAGCCTCTCATCCTACACACTTTGCTGCCAACACTCGAACAAATATCTCTGTCTACCAGTCTGTTGGCCGTTGCTGCTGTGGACTGCTACTACCCTCAGGGCAGCAGACATGGGGGTCTAATGTAGCCTCGTGTTTGATCAAATTCATGGGTATTTGGCATGTGACGATGGCTGTTCACAGCTAAGGAGCTATCCTCTTGTTAGTCACACACCTACGCACTGGCACATTCCGTAACGATCTCTATTTCAACCCCGAGATGCGTTTTACACACTGAGACGAAAACGTCATAGATGCATGCACATACACATGAGCCGCTCCGACCGACGTGGGTTCACTCTCTTGAATAAAACACCAGGCAAATCCTCGTTGTGCACTTGGAAAACACAATCGTACAAGACGCGTCGACGTGATTACGAGAAGATGACGTGTGTGACTGAGCAAGAAATCTCAGGACACTTCAGGATCATCCCGAAGAGTGTATGCACGGCTCTGTGAAGACACCATGCCGTGTTTCGCGTTTATGCTTCAGAATCTTCCGCGCGTCGCCGGTAAATTCGTCTGGTTTTTCCATCAACTATTTATTCCAATTGCGATCACACATTCGTTTACAAGTCCATGAAATTTTCACGCCACCCGACGTTGAAATTAACAAAAAAAAAACGGAACGAAAACGGAACCCCGAGAAATTCTCACCTCCGTGTACCCTCCTCTCGACGACAATACTGTGGCGGTTCGTGATCCGCGCGTTCCGCTCGCCGACTTTTCGTCGTTTCTCTTCTTTTGTTTCTGTTTTACGAGTGTGGCTCCTCCGGTTTGATCTCTGTCGCTCGCTCTCGCGGTCCAACTCCCACGGCTGGATCGCTTGATTCTATAATACACACGATATCGCGCCTCCAACCGCAAATCTCAGAGTTACAAAGACAATGCTCTAGCTTTGTGCATCTCTGAATATTGTATATATTAAACTGCAAATCGCACGGTAATTATATCGTGTAAAAACACTTAGCGCGGGATATCTCTCTTGGCTTTGAATAATTTGCGTTCGAGCATTCGACACTCTTCATAATTAAATAGGTAACGAAAAATTATGACGATAAATGACCTGAGTATTATACTGTTATTATGCTCTTATCTTGAGTTCAATACTGAATCATTTTACTATCAGTATTTTTTTCCCTCTATTTCATTTTCACTCTTCTTTACTGACGATCGACAAAATTGTCCAGAACGATGACCATACATCGTCTACAGTCACGGCTAAGAGGTTATGTTGTCCGCATCAGTGATTTTCGCATGTATATGTATCGCCGTGACTTATTGAGACAGTGTACATCACCGTCATCTGTGCGTTCTTTTCGCAGAACACTTCCTCGAGGAGTAGACAAAAAAAATATCGGCTCCTCTACATTTTTTGCGGAAAGTTATATTATAATTGATCATGGCTTTCCGAATATTACAGGCTTGTAAAGTTTTGATATCACCGAATTTCTCCAGTCGACTTATAACTCCAGGTTTGTAGTGATACAGTGTAATTATATGGTGAATTGGTGTGATTGTAAATGTATGACATAACCTTACTTTTGATAACAAACAAAATTATTTAGCGTGTATATATATATTTTTTTCATTTTAGAATTAAGGAACATTCTACAACTAAATTCTACAGCTGCTGGATCGACCCCGCTAGTGAATATTGTACGAAATGGGACATTCTTCAATCGATGTAATTTGCTGTTTGCATTTTTATTTCATTAACTATCCACACATTGTTATAACTGACCATTTTTTTTTTTCATTAGATACTGCAGAGCATTTGTGGCATGGAGCAACAGCGGTCAGTAATGCCGGTCGGAAAAGAGGACGAACAAAGTCTCGTCGTATGATAAAAAATTTAAATAAGGGTCAAGTAATTGGAGTTGGTAAAGTGAACATGCTTTGGCCGGGTTTAAACTCTCCTGTACTGCGAGGAAAAGAGTTTGTGAAGCAACAGCAGTTGCCTGAAGATCCTGAAAGAGAGAGAACTCTATTTAAATTACGAGATTCAATAGTAAGGAGACGTCGAGCAAAGATTCATCCTTTGGAGCGAGGGTGGACCGGTGGAAAACCAGGAGGACGTGCTATTGGTCCACCAGATCCAGTTGGAGATGGTTTGTGTCAATTTTTACAGTTTTTTTTTTTTCATTTTTTGTACAGCAATAAATTAATAGCGTTGGTAAATTTTTACAGAAACATTTGAGGGCTTTGACTCGAGAATTTTAGAGTACAAAATGGTGAGCACAATGACTGGACTTATGGGTAGAAAGCGGAGAATCAGTACTCTAGTTATTACTGGAAATAAAAATGGATTGGCTGGCTTTGCATTGGGGAAAACTCCCGAAGGAAAATCGGCACTTCGCATGGCGAAAAATCGAGCTGCAACCAAACTCATGTACATTTCTAGGCATGAGGAACGAACGGTTTATCATGATTTTTATTGTCGGTTCAATGATACGAAAATTTTCGTGTCAAAGAAGCCTGAAGGCTATGGATTAGTGTGTCACCGAGCAATTAAATCTTGTTGTGAAGTTATTGGTATCAAGGACTTGTACGCTAAAATTGAAGGCTCAACAAATGTCCAAAAAGTTGTAAAAGCCTTTTTCATCGGTCTCCTGCAACAAAAAACCTATGAACAGCTTGCAGAAGAAAAGAAACTCCATGTCGTTGAATTTCGACCAGAAACTGGCAATTTTCCCAATGTCTTGGCATCTCCTACAGAAGTTCGAAAGCAGGAAGAAGTGCCGTTTGATGAGGTGAGGGATTTTACTCAATATGTAATGGGTGGAAAAGTAAAGCTGTTGAAAGAGAAAGCACGTCCTTTCTACGAGAGACTACCGTCGTGGGAAAAAAGATTACGAAAAGTTGCTTATTTACGAAATAAAGATGAAGTCAGTGTTCAACTTCGGGCTGAATACGGCGATTTGCACAGTTTTTACACTAAACAATATCCCGAAGCGCAAAATGTCGATGGGGATCTTCGAAAACCGAAAAAACAAGAACTTGAAGAGTAGTTGTAGTCAATTCATATGTAAATATAAATAACACATAATATACTTTGAAAAACGGAAAAAATATCTACTCTGTATTTTTACGTGATTGACATAGTTCTGCTTTTTTCTTTTTTAGCAGGAGTATCGTTAAAATTTGATTGTTTTCTTTCAAAATGGGATTTTCATGATGTGATGGACAAATTTTTAGGAATTGGATAATGAATTGTAAGAAGAAAAATAACAAACAAGAATTGGTAACGTTAAAAAGCCGTTAATTTATTGCAATAGACAATTTTACAATAGTTTCTTGATCATAATTGAAACATCACTGGTTTTTCAATACTTTTTTTGCAGGATTTTACGACGTTTATTCTTGTGGATTTTTTTTTTTTGGAAAATCTATATTTTATTTTCCATCCACGCACAAGGCGAGTGGATCAAAGATTATAATTTGTTTGAAAAGTTATACACATACAAGCCTACAAAAACGAATATTCATATAAATTTTCGGTACTATAGTTAATTTTTCATTAAAAAAAATTATTTGCTTTTTTTGTGGAAAGAATAAATCTCGGGCATAAGAATATTTTCACTTGTCTTTTTTAAAAAAAAAACCGTCGTCACGGATTTTCTTCAATACCGACTGTCGTTATCCAATCATGAAAATAGCCCCTAAAAATAGTTGGCCGACCTGTTTTAGGGTTAGCTTTCATTGGTCGGCACTTTTACTGGCCTTTCGGGTAGACCGGATAGGCGATGGACTTCATGGCAAACCATTGACGTTTTACTCAACTATGGCGACAGTGAGAATGCCATGTTTCTTGTGATGTTCGTGCATTAGACAATTTTTTGAGTATATTTATTCATATAGACAAAATGGCTGATGATGATCCATGGTTATTAGAGGAAGATGGTTATTTTACTGTCGATGCAGAGTGCAAAAGTATAGTCTATCATCCTAATTTAAACGTATTACTTATCACGACTAGCAATGCGCAAGTATACGTATTTGATGTCAACTTTGGAGTTATTCTCCAACGAAGCGTTCTTTCTGGTAAGATATCCAACAAATCATTTCAATTAATTCTATATATTTCGCTCAATTCTATTGACTTGCACCTTTCGACAATCCTTGTTTCATTTCGCCAAGACACTCCTCGCAATTCTCTATTTTCAAGGTCGTTCCTGGATTTATCCACGCTCATTCCCGTACTCTTTACTGACCACATGCTTTGTCAATTGTTCATTAGATTCTACCCCTCAAATGATCAATTCATTTGTGATTTTTACTCAATACATGTCTTACGATCACTTGCGATATATTTTTCAGATTTAATTTTTTTTCCTCGACAATTTCGTAAGGTAAAATACGATTTTCCGGATTTTTTCATCATTATTAACAACATAATTACTTTACAATTTCAAAATATTACGACATCTTTTTTTTTTTTCAAATTGCGGAATTCTTCAGGATAATATCAATAATTTAGGTCATGTTTGAAATTTTCACATGCATTTCATTTTTTATTATCAGAAATTTTATTGAATTAATCCATTTATAACCCCATCCGTCCAACCCTAACCCCCTCAACGAAATTATTCCTATATTGGACCTTTTTTTTTGTTTGATCACAGATAAATCCGATGGAAAATTGCAGGGAGTTTATCTGGCAGAAGGTGTAGATAAAGTCCTGTATACAGATGGTAAAGGAATTGGCGTGAGAAGTGACTACAATGGTGTACTATTGTTGGACACCATTTTACAAACTCCTGTTTCAAGGAGTGAAGATGTTGTAAAATTAGAACTACTGCTTTCCGAGGCTTGTTTGTTGCATCACTGTTTAAAATACATAGATCTTCCGGGCGTCGATCACGTGCAAGATGTCCTGCAAGAGCTCTGGAATAAAATTTTTGTTGCACAAGAGACGCAGAAAAAGGGAATTAAAGCTCAAAAGGTAAAATATATCATTTAACAATAAATAATTATTCATAACTAATAATTTATTTCATTGAAATATATTCAGTGGGCGACAATATGCTTGGAGCTGCCTCACGGTGTGTTAAAACTCGTGTGTTCAAATCTAGTTATGGAATTGAAAAGACAAAACAAGCACATACCAGCTTTGCCTATAGCTTCTGCGATTAATGAACGCCTAAACGGCCTACTTCCTGGTCTTATTATCGAAGGTGGATCAACAGACAAGGCACTCCTGTTTAGTGAGGCAGCACGGCGAGAAACCTTTTCGAAATGGCCGCACATGAATTACAAGTGAGTGATAATTCAATGTTTTTTCGAGTTTTGCTTGTTTTTATTAACTTTTAGAATATTCTAAAGACACTCCCTTAACACGTATATTCTCCATTATTATTACTAGCGGCTCTAGTAACGGCGAAATGTTTCTCAGGTGGGCCTTGCCAGGACAGATGGCACAAGCAGGATTTTATCACGAGCCCAACTCCACGGCCGACGACAGGGCAATGTGTTTCACGTGCAACGTCTGCTTGGTTTGTTGGGAGCCCACGGATGAACCGTGGTCAGAGCATGAGCGCCACTCTCCCACTTGTCCTTTCGTCAAAGGAGAGTACACACAGAATGTTCCTCTATCAGTTACACTAGCTACAGCCCCCGCTCGCGAATCAAACGACTTGATCGAGATCGTCGGCACGACAAATGTCGCGGGGCTCACCGGAACGGGCTCAAAGAATGGCCTTGTTCACATCTGGAATATTAGTAGCCAATTGAAGGTACTTTCCCATCGCTGTTTTCTATTTTTCCTGTATGATAATCGCAAAACTTTCTTTTACAGACTGAAGTGTCGTTTTACGTGGCTTCCTGCGAACAGGAGGCAAACACCAAAGACTCGATTCGGTTTTATGCCGCGAGGAATTTGTCGTTACCGTATCTGTCGAGTTTGAGCCCGGAGAGCGAAGTTCTGGTTGATTTTAAGGGTATGAGTCTTCATAAAATTCACCTAACAGCCGTGTCACTGGTTGGCGGACCAAAGTCTGCGGAGGACAGCACAAATGGCAGGTCATCGACACCCACGGCATTGCCCGAGGACAATGCAGATTTCAGTATCAGGCCGTGCGTGATTTGTGGAGTGTCGGTACTGAATCCCGGCAACAATGGTCCACCTTTGCGAACGTTGGAAAATGTCTGGGCAGCCACAACCGATCTAGCGCCGTCCTCATCGCTTGTTCGTGCTATGAACAGTGTTAATAGTGCAGCGAGTGACAGCTTAGATATAATGAAGGTGGCAGGGGACAAGTATGTACCGGCCAAGTCTCATTATTTAATCGTTTATGACTTTCATCACAAAGCTGCGACGCCACAGCCGAGCAAAGACGATCTTGGTAAGGGCATAAAGTCGAAAAAAACTTTGTCGGGCACGGGAACAAGTGCGAGTTCGGCTAGCGGACGACAAGAGAGTTTTTATCAGGAACTTTACATGCAAAAACTGCTTTACGAAGTGCCTGTGATTGAGGAAGTCGATACGGAGATGGTCGTTGGAGCGCACTTTGACGGCATGTTTTCCGGCAAGGAGGGCGGACTGCCTGCCTCATCGTCCAGTACACTGTACTCCACATCCTTGGGCTTTTGTGTTCAACCATCGACGACAAATCCGTCGCCTTACGACGCAAATTTCAATCCTATCAACGGCCCAGATACCTTTGCCTCGACGTCCGATATCAGTTTGAGTAAAAAAACCACTGAAATGACGAAAAACATAAAAGTCGATCCAGTTGTCTTGCAGACTGTGTGCATTGATTTACACCCGTCGCTCAGAATTACTTATGTATCACCAACGAAAGACGGACGACACTTGTACGTTAGTCTCTGCCCGTCGGTTCCTGAGCCGCCACAGTCGTCACCGCTGCCGCCAAGTGAAACGCTTTCAAACACAAATCAAATGGACATTGACGAGGAGAGTGAATTTTTTTCACCCAAGAGCTACATGTATTGGGATCATAACGAGGATCCATCAACTAATCCCTTCTTCAACGGACCGAATCACAATGACGTCGTCCCAACGAAAGCAGTCTTGTTGATTTACGCTCTTGATTTTAGTGCAAGGGTTCCAAAGATAGTGACGGAGCCCGTGGTGAAGAGAGAGCTGCCGGCTGACCAGGCACCTATCGAGACCATCATGTTGCCGTTGCAAAAGAAACACAAGTTGAGCGGGAGCAACGCGAGTCTAACCGAGCCGCGGGGACAGGTGGCATTAGTGTGCAAAGATGGTGTTGTAAGGCTGCTCGACCTCAGCACACTGAATGTTGTTACTGAAGCTCGCTCGGAAGGTGAAAAACTTGTTTCCGTGGCCTACTGCAGTCGTTTGAACAAACTGTGTGCCTGCACCAAGAGTGGAATCCTCCGATTTTTCACAACTACCGAGGAAGACGATTCAGCAGAAGAGAAGGAGGACATAGAGGATGTTAATATGGTTGTGTCGGATCCAGGCAGACTGCCAAATGAGCAGGAAGCTCCAAGTACGTCTGCATCAACTGTCGAGTATGTGGAGCCAATTATTGCGCACAGAGCCAGCTTGACGTATCCGGATTTGCGCAGTCTCTATGACTTGACGAGGTTTGACAGACATTCCCCACCGTACAGCCCAACGTTTCCGTCCTGCTGGAGTCAAGTAGTGCAAGCTCAGCGGCAGCGTCGCTATCCACAGCATCTTCATTGCACAGAGGAAATGTACCATACGCGTACTTGGCGGCTGCAGAATGATGAAACTACGTGGGACGAGCATATGTTTGAGATTACCTTGCCGAAAAATGCCGCAGGCAATGTGGGACACGTTGACGTTGAGTTTAGTCTTCATGCGCCGTGTCTCGATCCGCCGACCATTCAGGTAACCCTTTTGAAGCAAAATATAACCGGTGTCGGACATCACAAATCACCTCTGACTCCTGTCGACGAGAAAATTCATTTTAACATTTCGAATGAGCAAAAAAGCGAGAATCCAATCATCAGCGAGGAGTATCAACGTCTTCACAATACTGAGATCCTCTGTGGCCCAATTAATTTAAAACGCTGCTTAGATTTATCCGATCATTCCGGTTGTGTGACTCTTACAAGTCCGAAACTATTCCGTGCCAAGGCAAGAACGTTTCTTGTTCATATCAAGGCGCTCTTTGATCCAGCTAAGGATGGCGCGTCAAAGATGAGAATGAATTTGCTTGACACCAAACCGCCAACGTCAAAGAAATTGAGAATAGATGATGCAGGGCCGTATCTCCCTGGTGCCACAGTGGAACGTATTGCCGCGAGTGCCAGCAAGAAGCTAGAGTGCCGCTCGGGATGTGATTGGATCCATGAGATTTCAATTACAGTGAGGACCGTTCAGCCGACAACTATTCCCAATGAAAAAATGCAACGATGGGCAATGCTGGATTCCTGCATGTTTTTTGAAAATTTATTGAACGTAGCGTGTTTGCAGGGCACTGACAAGTACGTCTGACTTTACGTTTAAAATATCTTTACACAATTGATTTGTAACTCATTTATTTTGTTACATTGTTTTACAGATCTCTTGTAGCTCAGTCACTGTCACTCGATATTCTTGTATGGCTGACAGCGATTAAATTGGCGAGATTACGTGGCGGTCAGAATGCATCGGACACAAAGGCAATGCAGCTGTATACAGTTCGATGTGTCCAAGCTCATTTACCGACTCTCCTGCGTGCCTGTGTTCTTCACGCGGGCCGAAGTGTTGCTCACAAATGCGTGAAATTAATTGTCATATGCAGCGAGGGACTTCGCAATTTGGAAGATTCAGCCCTGCACTCGTTTGATGAAGCTGTTTTATCGGCTCTCGCATCTCTGTTGCCATCGATTGTCAGCATACAGTGGGCAGGATCACTCAGATGGCTGGCAATATTAATTACTCGACTGTTACCACTTGACAAAAATCACAATATCGCTCAGCAGTGTATCATGATGTTGCAGCAAATTTCTGGCGAAATGGCAAATCGTGTCAATCCATATCATTTGCTCCTTGCTACCAGGTACTGATTCTACTTGTTTTATTTATAGATCAGTGGGAGAACAAAGATGATTAATTGTGTGTGTATTTTTTTTTTTTTCGTAGGTTTGGCTTGTATAATAATCCTTTTGAAACTGAGTTGTTTGATATGGAACCGCCAATGCCGCCAAAACTGAATTCTTTGACGTTGAGTTATGCGTCTGTGGTAACTGGGGAACAGACAACATCTGTTGGAAATACGTCAAACAATTTGTATTCTCAAGATAACATTGATCTTCGGGATTTGCTGACGCTTCCTATGCATCCGAGCATGTTAAAGGCCCTCTGCACAAATCACAATATGAAGGGACTGCTAGAGGTAGTATTTCAAGGCTCTACAGGTACATTTTGATATTAATTGAAGTATTCTTTTATGTAAATTACAGGTTGAGCCGCTACATTTTACGTGTCACTCGGCCTCAGATGGCACGAAAATGGAAAAAATCGACATGAGTGGAAGTACAGTAGATTTTGCGAATCTCTATGACACTAGTGTCACCAACAATGGCATTTCCGACCTCAAAACTATGCCACCATCATATGTAAGTACAGTTAAAAAAAAATATTTCTCATAAATATGAATGAAAATGCGTCGATTGTTTTTAAAATTAATTACGTGAATTGCATCCGAGTTGGAAGAAAAAGATTATCGTGATTTCAATGAAGTTGCTTAGATGAAAGGTAATTGCGCAAAAAAAACAACAGATTATTGTATATATTGTAGAACTTGGAAGCTGGATCACTAGGGCCCGGCCTACACATGACGTGTAAGCAGAATTTAAAGGCTCTAATCACTAACTATGGTAAAGCGGAAATAACAAAGAATCCAACGACACAACTTTTACTCACACCTGACGATCAATCCGACAGTGATGATGTGAATAATGTGACTGGCGAAACTCAAATATGGCACAGCACTCAAAATGATTCATCGAATTCTCATGTTTTAACATCCAACTTTGTAAAAGAAAAATCATCCGCGTTGAATATCGCATCGACAACACACAAACTTGATGACAACCATATCAAAAAGGTTAGACACTTCACGTAGCTGAGCGTCTATTATCTCTATTCCTTCCCAGTATTATTATTATTATTATTATTTATATATATATATATTTTTTTATTTTTGTAGTGAGGCTCGATAATTCCATGAAAATTTTATCGTTTTATCTATAATTAAAGAATGTAAAGCTTAGATGTTTTTATATTTGTTACACTATCAATGCACTTATTTAGCACGATAAGGGTCCGCATGAAATTTCAAGTATAAAAATTGATTGTATTTCTTTTTTTTTTTTATTCCAGCGAGATGAGGTCTCTTTTCCTTGGGGACGATTGCTGTGCTGGCCGGCGCAACAGGCACTGGTTGTCGAACGAATGCATTCCGGAGCGCGGCGATTTATCGTCTTGGATTTTGGCTCGCCTGTTTTACTCACAGACCTGATGATTCCCGCGTGCAGCGATTTGGTATCACTGTCTGTGGATATTTGGACAAAAGGCGAGGAAGACGACGGAATTCGGCTGGTTGTTGCCGGTGACATTGGCACGAGACCGCTGGTTGTAAATGATTTGCAGCCACCTCCGGTATGTAGATATTTAAAGATTACAACAATTGGTCGGTATGGAATGACTACAACACGCTGCCGAATTCCCCTGGGAATATTTTACGGACACATGGTTGTGTTACCGGGTGAGGACTACTCGGAAATGTCGGATGGCAGATCGGACGTGGATATGCAGTCGGATGCTAGCGTCGCATCGACAATTGAGACACAGTGGAGCATTCTTTCTGCACTAGCCGAGGATGTTCAGTGTCGATTTAGCTTGGCAACCGAGCGTTTAAAAGCACTGCTCGATCCAATCTTGTGCACCGAGACGCCCAATGTCATGCACATGCAGCACTATCTCTGCCGTGGGAAGAATTCGTCTGAGAGCAAGGAGCAACCGTCGGCAAAGATTATGTCGACCTATCAAGAATGCATCACGTTCCAACACCAATTGAATGTCGTGCGTGGGGTTTGGCGGCGGTTGGAGGCTTGGAAAGGCACTGAAATTACTCCAACTGTTCATCTGGCCACTGTTCCTAGTGATAAACTCAAGATTTTGGGTGAAACACTGTCGGATATTCTGCTGTATACACTCTATGGAATTGGACCGGTTGCTCCTGTGCCTTCCTACGTTTGTGAGATTTTTACACCGGCGCTGTGTGAACGCTTCTTTCACTCTGTGTGTGTAGTAACCCCAGCACCCCGTTTACAACTGTATGCAGCTGCTCTTCTAGCTCGGGTGGCCGGTCATCAGCCTTGGTGGGGCAATTTCCTTGCCAACACATTGGTCAATTTATATTCAACGTCGTCAACGCACATTTTCCCCCAGGACCGAGTGTTTATTTTACTGACATTCCTTGGGCGCAAGTCACTGATTGCCGGAGCAAATAAATCATCAGTTGTCGAAGCAATGGTTCGCACACTCGGCAGACTATTGGTCCCACTGTCCAACGATCAATTTCAAAATACAACTCGGTTAGACACAACTCTCATAGGTTGGGTTCTACTGTTTCTCTCTGTTTGCTTGGACACAACTGCGGCACAATGCACGTGCTCAGACGACAGTGAGAAAAGTAAGGATCAAGGTGGGTCATCACGCTGGGAGTTCCTTCAAGGCGAGTCGGCCATGCAGAGAAAATACATGACTGCAAGTCGCTCTAGTGCATCAAGAAATTATCGTAAAAAATTACAGAAACGTTTGATGCATCATAAACAACAAATGCAGGACTCGGAACAGGCAAAAACGTATATGCAAGTGTCCTCGTCGCCGGGATTGGGATTGGGTTGGCCAAGTTGGGATGGTAAAAAGCCACAAATTTCTGCGTTGTCTACTTATCCGTCAAAAGTTGAATTGTTAAAGTCACAGGAGAGGCAGTTGAAGAAAACATTGAAACAACACTCGGCATTTAATAAACATTTCAAAGAATTTGTCAAACGCAACGAAATTCCACATATATCTCGTAATAATCGTAGTCATGCATCGAGTTCCAAGCCGCCGGAAACACCGGAAATTGATCCTGAGAGTTGGGCAAATTTGTCGTATCAGCATGTGTTGCCAGTTGCCCGTGGACTAATAGCATTAATTTTAAACAATGCCGCGAATGTTGACATGTTTTTACTGGCATGCAAAGTTGTTGCGAGGCTCGTAGTGTCCACTAGACCCATCATTAGTCTAGATAAACTCATGACAGAAGATCAACTTTTAAGACTGATAAGACTGGCGACAAGTAGTGCAGATGCAGCCTGGTCTTCGCACGCTATTTCCTGTCTTTTACAAGATCTACTCGAGGGTGGACGATTATTTGTCAAATCTCCACCAACTCAGGAACCCGCACCGGTTGATGATAGCTTCGATCACGCTGGAAATGACGATTCACATGTTGTTGAGGACGATCTTGCGGGTATTGCCGGCACAAGCGGTGGATCGACGGTCAACGACGCGATCGACGAAGCATTCGTTGAGGGCGACATTGACGAGGATACGCAGGATAGCGTAATTGCACCACCACCTACGGCATCGACCTCTAAATCTAATGGATTCGACTTGCCGTCGCTGTTGGAGAGCGATGACAGCGAGTTGGAGGACTTTCTCGATGACATTCTCGAGCGCGGTCGAAACATTCTGAAAAAGGGAGTTATTTCACGAGTTCCCTCGTCCGCCGGCTCGGAAATATCCTTGGCGCTCGACGTACGACTGGAATACGGTGTTGAGATGGGTGTGGAAATTGCATTGCGCCGATATTCAACACTTGGAGCTTACAGTCTGCCGCTGAGCATCAATGGGACAATTCAACCACCGTCGGACAGTGCACGTCCTCAACAATCAACGACGCAAGGTTCGTCAACACGCGGCTGGACAGACAGAAATCGTGAGAGACGATCATCCGCCGAGACAGCGCCGTCGAGTTTGACAATGTTGACTCGATGCTTCGATACAATTTTCACCGATCTATCGCTGCAGAGTTCCGGCACGAGTTTGGAATTGGTTTTGCAGCTGTGGCTCACCTTGAACTTGGACGCATCGAAGGAAAATACGTGGAGTCCCTCGAACCAATTTGAGCCTTCACTCACGCCAGTGATTTCCCTCACAGCCAGCGCCATATCCGGACTTATATCAGCGCTTCTCTGGCACCCAGGTGTGTCCCTTCGCGCCTGGTGCTTGACTCTGCAGACGCTGACACTCGCGAGCAATCAGCCGATGCCAAGCGACTACGTGGACCCGAGTATAAACACTCCCTTGGACGGATTATTGGGCGGGATGGCCAGCTGCATTGTAAAAGATCGCAACATGGGACCGATGTTGCTCAGGCTGTTGTCCGGTAACGGACTCGACACGGAGCCGCGTGACAAGCAGTACATGGTGGCCGGACCGAGAGTAGGATTGGCGCTGCAGGACTTTTTAATTCGCTTGGAAATGCGCTGCGATGTGATTACACCGGGAAGTGTTTTGGGCAATGCTCTGAAGGAACTTCTCCTCTGGATTGTCTATCAGCTCGTGCAGCCTGGCGGTGCTCTGGTCTCTCGACGAGGGCCACTCGATGCCCAGTGCATTCTCATTACCTCGCTGATCAATTTGAACTTTACCAACACGGATTTGGGCACGGCAATGAGCATTGCCGAGTGCGTTGGTGTATTAGTTTCAACGTATGTGCGCGGAGCTCGAGTTGGGGCTCAGTGCAGCGGCGCGGTAGATTCCGCGAATCACAGCGGTAGTTTTGGTGGCCTGTTTGCCTGTGTTCTTGGCGGCGGAGCGAAGCAGGGTCGACTTACATCGTGGGATACTCTGGTTGTCGCGCTGATAAAGTTAGTTTGCCGCCTCGTGCAAACACCGCTGCCGAATGTTCGAGTGCCACGTGTTGACAGCTTTGCAGAAATGGAAATTGGTGATGCGGCACATCGACCAGGCCCAAGTGACATTGATTCGCAGGAAAAGCACAATATTTCGCAAACAGACGAGAGCAAAGTTGCGGAGCAGCAGGGATCGACAAAGATGAGTCAAGGAGGAGCAACGCCCAAGCGCCGGCAGCCGTGTGTGGCCGACACAGTTCTGCAGCACGAGCCTACAATGATGCGGCTGTTGGGTGCCCTTGGTTGCAGTTCAGGGTCGTCGTTGGCGATGCTATTTGGCGATGAAACTGCTACAGGAACAGTTTCCGAACTCGGTGACCCAGCTTCCATCGCTGATGCCACATTCCAGTTGTTAATGACACTAATGAAGAAAGCCACAAGTCCTACGCTGGTCTTGAACCCGCTGTACCGCTATCTGTCGTCTTCTCACGATCAAATTGGCACTGATCGGCAGCTGGGCATGATGCAACTGTCTGAACCCTTGCTCTGGTATATTCTCAAAGTTCTCGACAACGAGGCGTCTCTCGCAGTGTTTACGGAGATGGGTGGCGTCAAGGTTTTGTGTGAAAACATGGTAAAATCAAGCAGAGGTACATGCAACAGTGGAAATACCGGACCATCAGCACCGGGTGTTATCGCATTAGTTATGCAGCATCTTTCTAATTCACCAAATCTCGCTGCAGCCACATCATCATCCACGAAAAAATCCTCGTCAGACTCGTACGAAGATAGTTTACTCAATTTCGCTCCGCTCGGAACAATATCTTGGGTTAAACCGATGGTCGAACCGGCTGATGTATTGATACAGAGCGCCGCACCACACAGACGAGCGAGAACTGCCGCCTGGTCGTATCACTTTTTCCCAGGCGAGGCTTGGGTCGACCTCACAATCACGCTTCCCTGTGCGATTCTGTTGCGAGAAGTCGAACTCCAGCCTCATCTAACGGCTCTCGTGACCTGTCCCTCTGCCGTTGCACTCGAAATTTCCCGCGAGGGTAACTCGGATTTAACGCCCATCTGTCCGCCCATGCTCACGGCAGGATTGACCTTTATTAGACTGATTTTAGCGCAACCCGAAGTGGCCACTGCCGTTCTCGTACGCCTCTACAAGCCTCGAGACTCGACAAACATAAGTCTCAGTCAAATCAGGATACTGGGCACGACGGCGTTTGGTGAGATTAAATCGCGCAATGAAACCATCGACGAGGAACAGCTCACAAAGACCAGTTTCGGCTGGTTACGACTCGTTCATCAGTGTCTTTCCGTTAGCGCGCTGTCCTCATCATTGGCTCGGGAGGTCTTGAACTCGGCTGCATCAGTTTCCGGACTTGTCGGGGCCTGTTGCAGTCTTCTGTTGCTTCCTGCACCTTCACTGTTTACCCCCAACTTGGAGGTGGTCTTGCTGCAGCTTGGATTGCACTCGCGCACACTGGGACTCCAATTGATTAGCATGCTTTTAAACAACAGATGTGCATCGCTCTTTCACACTCCTGGATCTGCACAAAAGACATCGACGGTGCAGCTAGTGGTAGAATTGCTGCAGCAACTGTGCTGCTCGCAAGATCCGGGCACTGAGGGCCGACTTTTTGCCATACTTACGTGGCTGCACACATCGGCGATGAACAGTGTGTCGCGAGCTGCGCACAGTAATCCAAATGTCGTTAGTCCACCGGCAGTTTACATTCACTGTATCTCGACGATTATTTGGCGCGCGCACAATGTCGAGGATCGAGCGTACAATCTGGAGGAATTATTGACGGATGATTTGTTTAATTCCCTGTACAAGTGGACACTCATTTTGGAGACTCATTCGGCACTGAAACAGGCAATTGACGCGACTCTCTGTGCTTTCTGCTACGTTCGGCCGTCCCTGTTTCCCGCTCTTCTGCAGAAAGTCAAAATTCTCGTGCCAAATTTGGCAACGGATCATTTGGCGTCTGTGTCGGACGATCGTAAGGAAAACGAGGGTCAAGCAGAGCGAGAGAACGAAGCCGATCCCGAAGAGTGGTACTATCATCTTCACTTACTCGAGTGCAAACGACTTCAGGTCACTGAGGGACAACTACTGACCGTGGCTTCTGCGGCACGGTCTCCGCCTGGTATCCAGCAGCTCATTGACTCCGGTTTGCCGGCATTGCTTGTTGCAACTGTCGCGGACTTTTGCAAACAGGAGAAAATCAAGCAGCAAAATCCCTCGGTTGAAGTGGATGACAGAACCCAGAAAACCAATGCAACAACTAGCGGCATGACTGACAGTGACAAAGCCGGTGAATCAGCTTATCAGAGCCACAATAATTTGACTGGCTTGAATATGACAGATCCCGACAGCATTGCAACTGTGCTAGATTTTCTCACGCTTGTTTGCTCGGAGGGAAAAATGCGCGATTGGCTTGGGCGCGAGGGTCGGGAATTTTGGTTGCCATTGGCTTCATTACTCAGCCGAAGACCCGTAGAAAATCCTTCAATCACATTTGCCCAAATGAATGTTTCATACACCAGGCTTGAAAGCTCAATGATTAAATTTTTATCGAAATGCTGCTGGTGTCATCCGCGCAATCAAAAGCTCCTTGCCGAGTTGCTGACCGACATTATTTTGCAACAACGTGCATCGCCCAATGTGAAATATCTTCGCGGGATATCTGGATTTACCCGACGATTGATTCTTCAGTTGCTGCTCGAAGGTGAAAAAGTCTTGGTCTCAGTCACCTCAGACTCTTCCATGACCATATCCACGAGTGCAACGAGCTTGACAGTCACTCCGACAATGCCACCACATCCAGCTCATCCTCTAGGCCACTATCACCAGCTACTCTACGTCTCCACGCAGTCAACGGTGGCGGATATTTTACAGCAAGTATCGGGTAAGTCTACTAAATATTTCCACAAATTTTTCACTATTAAAACAGCATAATAACTGATGATTTTCACTACTAACTCAGGTACTTGGCTGAGTTTACTACTGCCAAATTCATACAAGGAAAATGAAACTAGTACAAGTGGATCGAATCGTTCGCGCGAGCATTGGGAGTCGGGCATGGCTCTAGTGGTTGACACACTGAGTGTCGCCGCGGGAAATACTGCAAAGGATAAACGAGCTAAAGAAGCTTCCAATCGATCACAGGCACGTGGGCCCATCATGCGAAAATCGCGTTTAGGCACGGGTATGTCTCTAGCTTTTATCTATATTTAGTCTCCTCCAACAGACGAAAAGTATCGAGGAAAAAATTCAATATTGTTTCAACTTTCAGACGGCGGCGCATCGACTTCGTCAAAGAGTTCAATCAACAACGCGCAAGGTCACTCGGTGAATTCATCGCACCAGCAGTACTTGATCCATTCATCGCGACCAAACACGGCATTGCCTGCGCAGCTAACGATCGCCCAGCTTTTGGCGATCGTCGAAGACAGCGGTTTGTCGTTGTCAGAGCCGTGTTTACACCTGGTTTTGCGACAACGCAACAAGGATACAAAGGATGACGCTACGAAATTAGACGATACAGAGCTGTTAAATTACCGCAAAATCGAGAGTGCCCTGGGGGTATTCAGTGCCGGCGGCGGTTTAGCAGTTTTAGCCAAGCATCTTCCACTAATTTACCCGGACGCCGGTCGGCCACCGACAATAGTAGAGAAATCACCGTCACCTGAGCAGACTGACGCGGAATGGGTGAAAGTTGAGGCAAGCGAAGACACTTACGAGGATCTCGAAGAGGGTGGTCCGTCCTCGGGATCTCCTCGAGCGACGCCTCTAGTCCCTCACGTGCCTTTACATTCCCTCGCGGCATTTGGTCTGTTTCTCCGGCTTCCCGGCTACGCCGAGTTCTTGCTGCGCGACCGAAAGCAGGCGCAGTGTCTTCTGCGATTGGCGCTGGGCGTGACAGACGATGGAGAAGGTGGTGATGTCCTTGGCTCGCCTATCGCTGCATCACTGCCAACACTGCCTTTCCAAGTGTTGAAGCAACTGCTGGAATCTACACCGCCAACGACGGACGATGGACTTCTGCTTCGTCGCACGATGGTCGATATTGGCGCCGTTTTACTACTGCTCAATTGCCTGGCGATTTTCACGCACCAAACCGGCCAAAACGAGAGCACGGATCAGAAAAACGGCCAGGGTGGAGGCCGGAGCGATGATAAGTCGCACTTGTATTGGGCAAAGGGCACGGGTTTTGGCACGGGCTCAACCACTCAGTCGTGGAACGTCGAGCAGGCCCTGTTGCGCCAACGTTCCGAGGAGGAACACGTGACTGTGCTGCTGCGAGTGCTCGCCAGCTACGTTGGATCAGGTGGGCCGCCGCAGCGCGAGCTTCCTGCGCCTTTCGCCGAATTTATCGCGAGATCGTGTCTCCTGCCAGCCCTGTCCTCGTACCTGAGAAACGACTCGGTGCTAGACATGGCTCGACATATTCCCCTCTATCGCGCCATTTTACAGCTGCTCCGGTCGATGGCCCTGTCTCCTCAATTGGCACCACTTCTCCTGCCTCGCAGTGGACGTACCAACGATCCCTCGATCGTGTCACTGCTGTCAAGCATGCGAGTATGCGTCGACACGTATATGCATAAAATCAATCGAACCCGTGGCAAAACCAAAACTGTGCCCAAGTATCCAGATGATTCGGAGCAGGATGAGGGTTTGGCCACTCTCATTCCCGACATTCAGGAGAGCGCTACCATCGTGCAGAATGCCACGTCAAGACTGGCGGTGATTGGTGAAGAGCACGCCGGTCCCAGTCCCACGGCGCCCGAGCTGCCGCTCAAATCGGTGGAGCAGAGGTATCTCGAGGTGATGAAGAATCTGCAGTTTGACACTTATGAAATGATTGCCGAGATTGCCGAAGGCGGGGGCTACAAGTTTGCGGTTTCGTATCACTTTGAGTCAAACATGCGGGCGGCTGGTGACAGAAGTCATCCAGCGAGGGTTAAGCGATTGGCTCAAGAGGCTGTTACATTGTCTACAGCCCTGCCATTGTCGTATAGCAGCAGTGTGTTTGTACGGTGTGATACCGACAGATTGGATATCATGAAGGTATTGATTACTGGGCCGGCTGAGACGCCCTATGCCAATGGATGCTTTGTCTTCGATGTGTACTTCCCGCCTGACTATCCCAACAGTCCGATGCTCATCAATTTGGAGACTACCGGTCGGCACACTGTCCGATTTAATCCTAATTTGTATAATGATGGAAAAGTCTGCCTGAGCGTGCTCAATACCTGGCACGGAAGGCCCGAAGAGAAGTGGAATGCTCATACCAGCAGTTTTCTTCAAGTTTTAGTATCAATTCAGTCACTTATTCTTGTCCCAGAGCCTTATTTCAACGAACCCGGCTATGAACGATCTCGAGGCACGTCAAACGGTGATCAATCTAGTCAAGAGTACAATGCCAATATTTGTTTGGCTACGGTCAAATGGGCAATGCTTGATCAAATTAAAAATCCATGTCCGTGTTTCAAAGAGGTAATTTTTATATTTTTATTGTTGAAAGAATTTTTTTTCATCATTAGATTTAATATATATTTATTTTATAAATAATTTTTATAGGTTATTCATACACATTTTTGGATCAAACGACATGAAATCGTTGCGCAATTAGAGGGCTGGATAATGGATCTGGAAATGCGCGGGTCGGATCGAAGAATTGCACGAGCGATTTCCTTGAATGCTATGGCTTTGGGGGTAAGGTTTTTTCTTTGACTGAAAAGTGCTTTTAGTCACTGCATTCGAATACTTTGATATATAAGAAGCTATATTTCATTTCTACAGAGGCATTACCGACTTCTGAGGGAAGCGCTAAAGAAACTGCCAACGCCAGAGGGCCTTGAGGACCTTGTGGAGCCACTACAGTCGCCCAGTTCACCGCTCGAGTTATCAGCAACGCCTGGTACTCCAAGCACACCGCCCATTAGTACAACATCGTCGTCAACGACAACATCTCTGAGCATGCCATTGGATAATAATGCCTCGCTAGGAAGTAATGCGAGTGCGAGTAAACATGTGCATCATGACATCGATACTGACGTGGAGATGGAGAAAATGGTATCGAAAGTTTGTGAATAGCTAATGGATGTTATTAGAGATTGTTGGACATTTTAAGAAACTCTATTTGACTGTTATTGAAGAAAATACTGACCAAGCACACGGGAAATGTCTTGAAAAGATTAAGTTTTTTTGTCTGCGTGTGTCTGATATTAATATTTGGCTCAAACCCGACGCATAAAAGGGATTGGTGGGTTGAATGCAGACGCAAAGACGAGTTAAAAAACAAAAGTATTTCAAACTAATTCAAATTATTAATTTAATCTGAACAAACGTGAACTTTTGAAATAAGATTTAATTTTTATTTTATTTTTTTTTTTTTTGTGGTAAGTAATTTTTTTTTTTCGTTCACAGTTTTGACCTGCTGGAGAATAATTTACATCGATGATTGAGCTGCGATGTGATTGAGTGATAATTTTGTTTTTGAATGAATAAGTTGATTATTATAATGATTATTATTATTAGTTGAATACTCGATATGATGTTTTTCTTTTTTTCCATGAAAAAATGAGGACGCTGTGAAATGGTGTTGAAATGGAAGTATATCATTATAAAAGTTTGAACGCGATTGAATGAACAAAGGTGAAATGGTGAAACAGCTTCACGTGGCTGCTAAGACTATAGCGTGTGCACCATTTTATTCTCATGTTTGTAAGGTCGCTAATAGTAAGGTTGGATAGTATCCCTTGATATTTATGTACCCAATGTTTCCTCGTAATGCAGTTTGGAGATTAATATGTAGCAGTCACGTTGGAAATGAGAGCGAAGGAAGAAAGGGAAAAAAAAAATTAAAAAACAAGTGGGAGAATGTTCTCCATTTTTGATGATTAGATATATGAAGACAACCAGTACACTTGTAAATAATTTGCCAATAAGTTAAAGTGGTACTACGTATATATGTGTTTCTATTTTTAAGGGTAAATTCAAGTTGAAGTAATACGAGGGATATAAGAAAACTGACACAAGTATGTCGTCGTAGTAATAATAAACAAACGTGAATATAATAAAAGTACATCAATTAAACGAAATGATAACAAACAAAAGAAGAAAAAAAAAAAAAAAACAAACCTCAACCATTCGCATTGCCATGCAGAGTTTCATACTACTCGCGCGCGATACCCTTTGAAATTTGAGAGTATTTGAGAGCTGAAAGATGTATGCGATTCGGAGAGTGTGTTAATAGTTATTTATAATAAACGAGTATTACCATTTATATTTGTTTCACTCTATTTTTAGTTTAGCAATCTCAATTTTTTTTTTCTAAACGGTCATATCCAGTTGCAAGGTCGAAAAAAAAAAAACGTTTTTTTAGCAATTTTTTCTGAGAAAGTATTATTTTTTTTTACAAAATTAAAGAGTATTATTGTTTATAGTATCAATTTCTATGTTTACAAAGGCAGTAATAATTTGTAAAAATATTGATCTGCTTCTGAAGACGATTTCTTGAGCGCACTCCAAAAAAAAAGTGTTTGCCGTTGACTATGATATCTTTAGTATGGATTATTTATTACTAATCAGCATAATTGATTGAAAAACAGGAGAAAAATAATTAACTAAGCGTTTATAACCCGATTAGAGAGTATTTAGTTAGTTCAAACGAAGAGCGGCTTACCGTTAAGCGCTCGAAAACTAAATTTTTGACGCTTCGACGTTGTATTTTGACTCTATTTGTTCGGCGACTTCTACTTTATTGCAATATTTTAATATTGAAAGGTCTAATGAATAGTTTAGAAAGTTTTTTGTTTATTTATACGACCGTTAACTCGTCGAAAATACGACTAATCGCGCTGACTCGATGATTCTCCCACAAGCGCTCGTGTTAAAATGCGATTTTGGAGATTTAATTTAGCCGGTGACCTGCCCTCAAATTTTTGTATCTCTTCTGGCGACTCAGAATGAATATTATACAAAAATTTTAACATAACCCGCGACCATTCGTCAGGCGGTAAGAGTACTTTAAAGACAAAGTTTTAATTTTTACCAGAAATTTTCGTGAGAAATTGTTTAAAAAAAATAGAAATAATTATTGGAAATTTTATCCCTTCGATTATAATACCTGAGGAATAAATCTGAGTAGGTTGTGTTAAAATTTCAGAGAAATCGTGGTCATCAACTTCGAAAATGCAAAAAAAAAAAAAAAACCAATTTTTTGAAATAATTTTTTTTGCTTACAATGTTTCAGTGTAGCGATTTTTACAAAAAGTAAATAGCTTGCTTTTAAATTGTACATAATTTGATGAAGGTAATGCAAGCTGCTTTAGATCAAGTGCACTAAGTCCTCGAGAGAAGTTGTCATCGCCTTACGCTGGAGTCTGATGCGATTTTCTCGTAGGATCAATCTCACATCGCTGCTTTGTGGCCATTTGGTGCCCTCATCTTGCGCATCTCCTCACGATACCTATAATGTGTGTGTGTGTGTGTGTCGATGTGCACAATGTGCACATGGCCCAGGTCTTTGCTAATTGCTAGCTTGTTTGTTCCTCATGTGCCGAGCTGTGGTGAACATCAATAGAACATTGGAAACCTCGCGTCTAACCGTAGAATTCAGTGTGCAGCGCTCATTATTACAGTCAACGACAGGGCGCTTGACTCGTGTTGTCGGCACAGGTGACAAGAGGGTAAAGACTGACACTTTGATGTGACAATGAACACACGCCCACGAGATCTCGGTAAGTTTTACCCATGTTTATCTCTTAATTAAAAAAATAGCTTCGCTGTAAAAAAGTGTGCCAAGAACGATTTGCCTTGAATAAAAACAACAACCATGTCATTGAAAATTTTCAATATTTTTAATGACATGATTGTTTATTTCTATTCAAGGAAAATCGTGCTTGGCGTACTTTTTTTTTTACAGCGAAGCTGTATTTTTAATTGATTTTATGATTTTTTTAGTATAAATCATGCAATTTTGAAAAAATCACAAATTTCGCTCATTCAATATTTGGAAGAAATGCTCTGAAAATAGATTTTCAATGCTCAACTTTGACTGGAAATTTTTCACTCAAATAAATAATCTCGTTCATTGAGAAAGATATTGAATGATTGTCTAATAAAGCAATTAGATTTTCAATGCTCAACTTTGACTGGAAATTTTTCACTCAAATAAATAATCTCGTTCATTGAGAAAGATATTGAATGATTGTCTAATAAAGCAACACGGCTTTAGACTTCAGTTTTCTCGAGGAAAAAATACTTTAGACATTGCCAAGGTCGAAAAATGGTTTTTTTCAACCTCTAAGAGTCAATATACCTCGAAAAAGATGCTTAAAAACCACTCGATAAAAAATACTTTAGACATTGCCAAGGTCGAAAAATGGTTTTTTTCAACCTCTAAGAGTCAATATACCTCGAAAAAGATGCTTAAAAACCACTCGATATAAGTGAAAATCACCCGGACATCATCATCGTCGAAAGTTGATTTGTTTGACCGCAATAAATTATAAAATTTCGTTTGAAACAAATGAAGATCTATAAGTGAAAATCACCCGGACATCATCATCGTCGAAAGTTGATTTGTTTGACCGCAATAAATTATAAAATTTCGTTTGAAACAAATGAAGATCGCATGTGTCACTATTTTTCTGAACTTTATGAAATTCTGGGGAAAACATTGCTATGGAAATATCTTGCTTGATAGACAGTCGATCGAGGTAATTTTGAATTCATTCGACAGAAAATCAACGATATATTTATAATATCCATGAATAATTACATGAAAAATAAATTAATTCCAGCGTTATTTTAAATTGAGATTTCATTTGATCGAAAAATCGTCTTCTTTACTGATGTAAAAATACTCGAGAGGTCTCGCGCTTTTTTTTTAGCATGACTGTTGATATCCGCATGCTTGGCACGAGACTCTAGATTCAAGTGTTTTTTTTTTTTTTAAGTGTATAAAACAAAAATTTTATAGACACTATTTTTTATCTTCTCGTGCGGCTTCTGGGAAATTTAGTTGGAGTAATTATAAAAGACAGTGGAATAAATTTTCTTGGGAATTCACAAAGTGTTAATAGGGTAGAGTGCAATTGAGTTGTTCATATACTAGCACTCGGAGATGATTATACTCTTGCATGTTAAAAAAAAGGTTAGAAAATTTTTTAAGATAGCTGTACTGTGAATGTTTCATTGTATTGTGTGTTTCTTCAAGAGAAATCTCGTGAAATATACGTATAAATTCTGCCACAGAAAATTTCGCGTATTGAAGATGTTCTATTATATTTTCATATTCATCTATTCTACGTTTCTTTACTTCTTCACTGCTGGCTGCACATGGCTTTATCATCCTGGTGCTTCGGGTGGAGGAGAACAAAGGTTCAGAGATGCAGAGAGAGAGGACGAACGACAGAACATTTCATTGTGAAGGGGATGAACTAGCAGGGACATGGCTCGAGGAATTTAATGAATGCTGGTCGCCATAAAACGACGGATGTTAATAAACGAAATGGCCCTGGCTGTTATTAACCATCCTCGTACCACCTCGCGGCTTTTCCCAATGTCTGCATTCGGCTTACCCAGATAATAGCCCAGAAGTCATTTATTTAACTGGGGGAACAAAAAAACGAAGAATAAAAAATTGCTCATCAAAAGCGCTACACTGCGCTGCTCATACATGACAAAGGACCTGCGTAGAGAAATTATTCCATTGGATGAAACTCATACACAGTGGGTTTAAACCAGTTAAACAGCGCACTACTGTCGAATGACTCTCGGTTCAAACAATATTTGATGATTCGGATCAAAGCCCTAACTTGCTGCGTATTTATGTAGGCCAGTTCGTACTAATTTGTACGTGGCTAAGGTATATAAGGAAAACATCCACAAACTAGGCTGGGTCACAAATAAGTCTATTGATTTTTGCTATGTTTGTTTTTATACTGTGAGGATTTTCGATTTATCTATGAAAAAAAAAATTGATTCGATTAGTTTTAGGAGGGTTTGGTTGAGATAAAAAAAATTTTTGGAGAAGTATACTATATATTTCGTGGGAAAATTCGTTGTTTTCGCGGTTTTTTCGTAATAACTCGATAAATAAATAAGATAACGAAAAGTGTTATATTAGTAAAATGATTGGGAGTTTAATTATCTATAATAAACTTTTTCATAAATTTCTTACTTTTTAAGATATTGATTAAGAAATTTTTAATTTTTTAAAATATTTCCAAAATTGAGCAAAATATTGAAAAAATTTATTCTTTTATTTTTGTTTGAAAATTTTATTTTCTATTATTTAAGCCTGATGATATTTTTTTTTTTATTTCTTCTAGTTATCGAGTTATCCGCAAAAATATGGAAAAAAAAATTTATAAAAACTGTGAAATCTTCAAAAGACGGTACTTTCATTGAAATTTTGATGAAAAATTTTTTTTCTTCCATTAAACATTATAAAACGTACTTTATACAAATTGATCGAGAAGAATTAAAAAAATCGTTTTTGGCTGACGTAAAATAGAGTATTCTACTTGAAATCCGTTAAATTAGGTTTTTTTTTTTTTTTTTTTTTTTTAAAATAGAATTAAATCCGTATCGATTTTTTTTTTTTAATTACGATAATTTTTATATTGTAAATATTTTTTTTTGCATAAAAAAATTCTGAAAATCAAATCCAGATTAAAAGCACTGAAGAAAAAGAGTTAGAAAGTTTATTTTCCTCTAAAACCCGGAAGAATGAAGTATTTATGTACAAGAAAAATTAATTATTTACAGGTAAGAAAACTTGAGTAACATGATTAATTGATGAGGCTTAGTGTGGGAAAAATAATAAGGGAGACTTGTGTGTGTATCTTTTGTTGTTGATGGAAATAAAGTAAAGCAAGACACGTCTCTGACTCACCCTTTCATCAGGGTGGGTCAGAACTCACGCATGATGGATTAGTGATGTGTAAAGGAGTTATAAAGCTTTGTTAGGAATTTATTTGAAAGAATTTCCGTACTACAAGTGATAATGGTTTTAGCCTTGCTTTTTCATGATTAATATGTCACTGTTTAGCCCACGTGTTTTCTGTCTTCGGTGACAGGATTCGGGATTTCGGAAGTTTATTCCTTGTAAAAAAATACAACATCATTATAGGGTTTTAAATAATTGATTGAAATTTCTGATTTATTGTGAAATACTTTTTATTGTTTAGTTTTACCTCTCCAAAGTTCTTGACGTGCCTCCTCAAGTTGATGCTTTTCTTTTCGCAATTTTCCCAGCTCCACTTTTAGAGCGTAGTTTTCAGCTTGCAAATTTTGTAAACTAAATTCTCTTGTATCTATATTATTTTGTAAAGCTTCAATGTCTTGTTTGACTTTAGTCAGTTCAGTCTTTACTCCGATTAATTCTTTGTTTGTCGGTTTTTTTTGAGTTTTCAATAATATTTTGTCGGAATTGCTTAGAATTTTACTTGTTGTTTCAATTTCCGGTTTTTGTTTGTTTTTTAATTTTAATTGATTATGTTGCTTTGATTTGCTTTTGATTTCAGATTTTATTGTACTTTTTAAAATTTCATTTTCATGCAGTAAATTTTTTAATTCACTATTTAATTCATTGTTTTTATCTATTGCAGTGGCTATTTGATTTTTTAAGTTTTTATTGTTAATTTTTAAATTTTCTAATGATGATATTGTTTTTATGTTTATTATTTTTTGTGATGATAATTCGGATGATGTACTTTCAAGGGATTTTTTCAAATCTTGACATGTATTATCAGATTTATTTAATTGATCTGTAAGTACTTTAATTTTTAAAGTTTTTTTTGTCAATTCTATTTCAAGATTGTCATTTAATACTTTTGATTTACATAATAATTCAGTTATTTTTAAATTTTCAGATGTAAATTTTTCCACTTGTTTTTCCAGAGTTTCAATTTTATGTTTTAAATTTGTTTGATCTATTTTTAAGTTATTATTTTCAGTAATAATATTTTGTATTGTTATTTCTGCTTTACTATAGTTTGTTTTTAATATTTCTTCAGTTTGCAATTTTTCAATTAATTTTTTGTTCATACTGTCAATTGTATTTTGTAAGATAATTTTTTCATCTTTTAATTTTTTGACAATTTTTTCAGTTAAATTATTTGTTGTTTCTAATAATTTTAAGTCTTCAGTTATTTTTTTTATTCGTATATTTAGTGTATTAATTTTATTTTTAAGTGTTTCCTGATTTTTAATACTTTTTTCATCGTGAATTGTATTCTGTTTTTTTTCAATCATTTTAGCATCTTTAAATTTTCGATTTTCAATGCTAAATTTCAAAATTTTTTTTTTTAATCTTACCCGTTCAAATTTTAAATCCTCTAATTCACTTGTCAGCCGTTTATTTTCCATTTCTAATCTCTGAAATCCATTAAATGTATCACCTATTGTCTTTTCCATTAGTAAAGAACTTTCAAAACTTTCTCTACAACTTTTTAACGCTTCCAGTTCAATGTTGAGTTTTTTTTCCTCATTTTTTCTCAACATTTGCTGCTCCACGGCAATAAGTCCTTCAGTAGCTTTGATCAATAATGCATTTTTTTTCCTAAAAATCAATTGAAATGCTTCAAGCTCACTTTGACACCGATCAGTCAAGTCACTTAGAGTCGACTTCTTGGTCGAATCAATTCCAAGCTTCAGTGGGTCAACTTTGTCAGACAAATTGTCGTTTTTTTCTTTAGAATAAATCACAGTCCCTTTCATTTTATTCTTGGACAGTAATTCAACTTGTTGCAAATTTTCTTCTTGCATTTTCTCAATTTCAACAAGATTAATTTCACAAATTTCCGTTTCTTCAGCAACACTACATGTTTTCAAATAAGGACTTTCAGCCTGCAAGTGAATCTTCTCGCTTTCCGAACGTGCAATAGTTCCACTGACCCTGAGAAGTTCCAACGACAAGTCTCGCACTGTGTGAACGGCTTTGTCGGTGACCTTAGCAAGGAAATTATCAAGTTTCCTGTCGCCTTGAGCAAACTTTTCAAGCTGTGCCTTAATTTGTTGTGGTGTTGGATTAGCTTTTGCCTCATCCAAAAGCCTCTTCAACTCTGCTATCTCACGAGTTAATAGTAACTTTTCTTCCGCCATTTGGCCGTTCACTCGTTCCACTTGAAATCTCACTTTTTCCGCAACATTTCGCCCAATAACTCCTTCAAGCTGCCTCACAAATTTCTCCAGTCGGTCAATCTTTTTCTTCGTCTTATTAACATCCTCTAACCAACGTTTCTCATTCATCTGTTGTTCCATTGACTCACGGAATTTCCAAAAACTCATAAAATCTTCTCCCACATCTGCTTCAAGTCGTTCCAAGTCATTTTGCAATCGAGCACGCTCACTAATCCATTTTTCAACACCACTAACCCTCGAATTAATCCAATTTAGAATATTTACCGCTATTTTAGCTGTTTTAATTTTATTTTCATCAAAATCCATAATTAATTTTATCGTTTTCCAACTTATAATTCATATTTACATACTGTGACACGAGAAAATTTCGAATTTTTAATATCAAAAAAATATTATTTAACTGTCATAGATTTTTTTGGTTAAGTTAATTATGTCAATCTTAACAATTGACATTGCAAATACACGCGGTTATTTTAACCTTATATAAAAATAAAACTTTAGTTTTTTGGGTTAAACGACAAATTTTTACAGTTAAATAAAAAAATCATGAGTTAATAATTTAAATAACTTAAAGATAAAAAAAAAAACATAAAAAATGAATTATCATTTTTTTCCATTGCCTGTATGTTTTTGCGGGAGTTCCTGTAAATTTCCAAAAATATGTACATCTTCAATACCAGATTCACATCATCGAGAACCATCAGTTGATTGCTGTGACTGTTGTTACTGTAATTCCTCTGTCGAGGATATCAAAGACTCTCCAAAGTATCATTATGGAATATCGACTGAGGTGAAGAGGCAAACTAAGAGAGTGCAAACAGAAGGTACACTGCAGAAGACTTCGGGTAATTCATCAAAGTTCATCACAGTATATTTGCAATTGTGATTATTTTACAGGTTCAAAGGCCACGACGAGACTTGGTGCGGAAGGACCTTCTTCATTGGACCACGAGGATGAGAGTACTCACTTGGATCGCATGAACGAGCAGTTTGAGGAGAAAATTCGCGATTTGGAGCGAGCGTTAATCGAGCACGATGTTGCCGGCAAATCGGGTGCAGATCTTGAGACAATTCGGAAAAAAATACGGGCACTGCTCGAGCAATCACGTCGTGAAAAGAAACAGTAAGAACCGGATATAATTCTAAATTTCCAGCAAAACAAAAAAAGTATTTCAATTTGTTTGAAGGTTTCGAAAAATCATAGGCGATCTGCGACAAAAGTTGGCAGAGACTGGTGACGAGGTGTTGCTCGAAAAAGTGAATTTTCTTCGTGAAAAAATCGAAAATCTGTTACAACAGCAAGCGGCTGACTGTGAGGAATGTTGTGGTGTATTTTTGCGCAATGAAATGGCTGCAAAATCCAGCGAACGAGTCTTATCACAGAGTTGTGAGGATTTAAAATTCGAAAATGAGCGCATCCAAGCTGAAAATGAGGCTCTGCGTCGGGAAATAAAATCACGAGATGTCCCAGAGACTGTTTCATCAGTTGCAGAGCCGGAAACACAGGTAAACCCAATAAAATTCACAAAATCATCATCATCAAAGCAACCAACGTATCATCATCGCCAAAGCATTCAAGCCGTGCAGCCAATCGAAACTGAAAATGCGACTCTCCATGGAGCAATAAAATCACGCGATGTCCCAGAAACTATTTTAAACCCTGTTCCATCAGTTGCAGAGTCGGAAAAACTAGAAAACCCGGTAAAAGTCACAAAATCATCATTATTAAAGCAGGTGTCAAGTGCAGATTGTGAAAAATCAGTTGATAGCTCGAGTGGACAATTAAAAGACTGTGAAGAAACGGCGGCAAATGAAGGTGACAGATTGTCACAGAAACTTCGAGAAGCTCAAGTTGAATTAGCAGACAAAGACAAAGAGGTGAAAAGGTTTCTTGAAGCAAGAGACAAGCCAATAATTGATTTCGTTGCTGCTGCTGGGCCAAGCAAATCGGTTGTTGCTGTGGTAGAGAAGGAGGATTCAGTCGTGCAAGAAGTAAATTCAGCATTGCCATCAAGTGGAGACGAGCAATCGCTTTCCCGTCAAGACTCTGAAATAGACATTATGGAGATTGTAAATGAGTCGAGTGTTGATGAAAACATCAATGTGGAAGCCTCAAAATCACGAAAACAATCAGATACTGAATTGCGGGATGAGAATTACTTGATACATCAGCTTCAAATGCTGCAAAATGGCCTGGTAGATCAGCGAAAAGAGTTGGAAAAAGCTGCGGGGGAATTAATTAACACGAGACAGGAACGAGATGATTTAAAACGTCAGCTTGAACTGTGTCAACATCGTTTATCGACACTGAAACAGAGTCTCATTACTGCTCAAGAGGAAAATGAATTAATCAAGTTGAAGTTTGATGAGGCCGAGAAGAAAATTGATGAATTAAAAATAGCCGCAGCTACAAAAGACCAAAAACAAGATGAATTAAATGTTTTGCTGCCCAAAAGTCATAACTATATCACTGAACATGCAAAAAAGCTTGATGACATCACAGAGGGTTTAACTGCTGCTTTAAAGAAAAATGTTGAAGAGTCCCTACCTACTTTGGCATCAAGTGCAGAATCGACTTTAAATCATGATTCAACGGTAGTGAGCGATCAATCTGCAGCAACTAATGTTGAATCGGAAGAAAATACCAGTAATAATACTATGATATCGATACCAAGTGAAAATCACAGGGAAAATGAGTCAAGAAAGTCAAAATCTGTTGAAAACGCGGATAAAAATGACGAATTAACAACAACTGCAGTGGAAAATGAAGAATTACCTGATGAATTAAATATTTCGCAGGAGGAAAATAGTGATCAGGTGACAGAATCGATTGATGAAATTGATGAACGTGTAATTAGTGGTCCAAAAAAATTGATTAACAAATTTTTACCAATTTTACCACTTGCTCAATCGACTTTAAATCGTGACTCATCGGCAAAAGTGGGTGAAAAACTTGCGAGAAGTCATGTTGAATTAAATGAAGCTGATGTTCTTGATATTACTCCGATAGTAGGCCCAGTGAAAAATCATAAAATAACTGAAAAAGAATGTGAGAAATGGTTGGAACCATTGCGAGAGGAAGTTGAAAATTTGATACGTACAAATATCTATCTTCAACAAGAACTTGGTGAGCAATATAAGAAGTTTGAAGCTCTTATTGTTGACATGAATGTATGCGAGGATGAGAAAAAACGTTTAATTGAAGAAATTGATAATCTAAAAATGAAAAATCAATCGATGTTAAAATTAGTCACTACATTTATTTGTATTTCAACTTTAAAAGATGATTCAATGACTCCGGAAAAGCGTAACAAATTTTATAACACCGTAAGCGAATTCCGTGAGGATATTACTGATGATATTTCGATAATAGAGTCATCATTGAACAAGCCGGAAAGCAATAAAAATATTGACGATGAATGTGAGAAACGGTTGGAACCATTGCGAGAGGAAGTTGAAAATTTGATACGTACAAATATCGGTCTTCAACAAGAACTTGGTGAGCAATATAAGAAGTTTGAAGCTCTTACTGTTGACATGAATGTATGCGAGGATGAGAAAAAACGTTTAATTGAAGAAATTGATAATCTAAAAATGAAAAATCAATCGATGTTAAAATTAGTCACTACATTTATTTGTATTTCAACTTTAAAAGATGATTCAATGACTCCGGAAAAGCGTAACAAATTTTATAACACTGTAAGCGAATTCCGTGAGGATATTACTGATGATATTTCGATAATAGAGTCATCATTGAACATGCCGGAAAGTAATAGAAATATTGACGAAGAATGTGAGAAATTTTCGGAGCCATTGCGACAAGAAATTGACGAATTAAATCGTACAAAAAGTCATCTTGAAATTGAACTTTTGGAAGAGCGTAAAAAAGTAGAAACTCTGACCGCTCAACTATTAGCAACTGAAGCTTCAAAAGTTGACGATCAAAAGGAATTAAACACCATGAAAGATGAATTGAGCCAATTAGTTGATCGATTAAAAGTTCTTACACAAACTGAAAATGACCTAAATATTTCAATCAATTCTTTAAATAAGCAATTAAAAGATTTACAAGATGAATTGTCAAAAACTTTGACAGATAATGTGAATTTGCAGAAATTAATTAATGATTGTTATTCAAATGAACGTAATATTAAATTAGAAAATGTTAAGTTAAAAGAAAAAATTGCAGATTTAGTGAAAAAAATTGATTATTCAAATATGGATAATAGTGAAATAAACCTTGAGGCAAATAAATTGATGTCAGAGTTGGAAACCAACAAGAGTCAAGTTTTCGAGCTTAAAGATCAACATTCGAAATTACCAACTGCTCATGAAGACGTGACTGGCGGAAACAAAAGTTCTGAAGACACAGCACAAGCTCTTTCCAAGATAGTCAATCTTCAGAGTAAGCTGCAGGCGTTGAACGATGAGTTAATGCAGTGTCGAGAAGAAAAAGAAGTAGTTGAAAAAAATTTAGACGGGACAAAACGACAAAATTCCATTTTAACTAAACAATGTGATGATTTTAAAAATCAAATAGAAACTTTTAAATCAAGTAAGTATTAATAATAACAATGAGAATTTATATAAAAAATTTCTATTAGCAAGTGATGATTTTCAGAAGTTGGAGAATCAGAATAAAATTCTTCAAATGGATAATATGACATTGAGTGATGAAAGAGATCGATTAAAAGCATCAAATTCAAATTTAAAATTTGAAATAATTGATTTAAAAAATACTAATGATAATCTTCACTCGGAATTAGATAAATTGAAATATATTCTTGGAAATAATCAATCAGAAACTCGGACAATGGAAATAACAGAAAAAAAATTATCTGATGAACTTTCTGATGCGGCACTTGTCAAAAATCACTTGAAAGCATCAACGAGAGATCTTTCAATTGTTGAATCCCAGGTACATCCACGACAATTGAATTTAAATGCCATTGAAGAAGAAAAATTGAGTTCAAAGCGTGAATTAAGTGCCGTCAAGTTGCAAGAGGAAACTCAGCAGATAAAACACGATAATGGTGTGTCTGAAATAAAGAAATTAAAAAGTGAAATTTTATCTTTGAAAAATGAGTTAAAAAAGTGTTTTGAGGAACGTGAAAATTTACAAGATCAATTAAATCAAGTGAAACAACAATTTGAAACTCTAAAAATTGAAAATAAATTGGCAAAAAGTCAATTAAAAAATTTTAAAGTTCAAGAACGTCCATCAAAGGGATCAGTGGAGATACGAAAATCTGAGAAAATTCAATCGATCGCAGAAAATGATATGTTAGAGATGCTTGAAAGAGATACTATTAAGGCAAATGTACTATTGCGTGATGAATCGACAGATGAATTGAATGCTTTGAAGGACGCATTGGCAGCTTTGAATCAGAACCTGCATGATGCTCGAGTTGATAAGGATCAAATGCACCGTGAACTCGAAGTAGCACAAAGGGACATTGTAAAAAAAAACGCAGAATTGTACAAAGTAAAAAAGTCAAACGAAGAACTCGTAAATCAAGTCGAAGCTCTCAACAAAACTCTTGAAAATTTAAATCCCGAAATAATTGATCCACAATCAGGAAATATCAATATCAAGAAAGAAAACCAATCGAAAATTGTTGAAATAAATAAAAAAATCGATAAAAATGGGTCGGAAAAAAATCCACAAATTAATTTAGATTTAAATAAAAATATTCGACAAAAAAACTACAAACTATCGATTCAAGAAATTGAGAATAATTTAAATAAAAATCCGGATAATTCTGTATTAATAAAATCGGATAAATCAAAATTGCAAAGTAAAGATTTAGAATGTTGTGAAGAATTGGAAGAATTAAAAAAAATATTTAAACATGTGCAAATTGAGAAAAATAAATTAGAAGTTCACTCTGAAATATTGGAAAAGAAGCTTAATAAACTTGAGAAAGAGAGTGAAAAAACTGAAAATAAGTTAAAAACACTATTGAATGAATTAAATATATTAAAAGAACGCAATAAAACACCAATAGAAGCATTAAAATCCACAGCTAAGCTTGAAAATAAATCAGAAAAAGAGCTTGAACATTTAAAAAATGAAAATAATCGATTGAAAAATGATTTAAAAAATCTAAATATTATTTTAGAAAATGATAAAATTGATAAAACTCGTGAAAAACATTTAGATAATACTATTAACAATTTGAAAGCTGAATTAAAACGTATAAATAAAGAAAATGAATTAATAAAAAATGATACTGTTAACTCGAAAAAATTACAAAAGACCCTTAATGAGTTAAACAGTTTAAAAGAATCATTGACTAATTTAAAAAATGAAAATAATGAAATAAAAAAAAATTTAGACTATGAAAGACGGAAAAATAGTGAGATAAGACCAATTCAAGGCACTTCTACGGGTATTGAAACATCGGATGTGGCTCATGAATTTGTAAGGGCTCTTGATGTACTTCGAATGAAGATGGAACTGCAAATACGAGGTAAAACTCGTAAAAAATGAATAAAACAGATTGCAGGAATTTTTTTTTTATTAAAAAAAAAAATTTCATCCATATTTTATGGGTAAATTTAATTTTTTTTATATACAGAATTAGATTTTTTTTAAAAATCTTTTAAGCATGTAATTTAATTATCAAGTTTAAATTTAAATGAAAATTTTCGGTATTTTTAAATTAGAGTTTATGGAATAATTTTTTGTAGTTGAAATTAGTGATATTTATGTGAATTAATGTAGTTGAAATATTTTAAAATAGCTGTGGCCCATATAAGAACAAATATGAAGCAAATAAAAAGTCACAGTTTGGTGGATTTATCCAAGTTGAATGCCACGAACGACCGAATCACATTTAACTCGACGAATCCAATAATACTGGAAATTCACGAGTTATCTGATGGCCTTACAGCGAGTATTTTGATCGCTGCGAGAGAGTTAGCAAGTCTGAGCGAGGTGTGGAAAGATTGCTGGAAGGAAAACCTGAGATTGAGGAAGTTGGTCGAGGTAATTTTGCGCGGTGTTTATCTGGATTTTTCTTGGAAAACTTGACAACGAAGTGAGTTGTTCAATTTCTGCGTAGGATCCGGCCGTTGCCGACAATCTCGATGGTTTAAAACTACAAAATGGAGGTTCTGAGAGTACCTATCATCCCGAAAAATGGCTACAAGTATTTTTTTTTAACATATTTTATTAAATTATTTTTAATTAAAATAATTTGTATGGATATCTTTTTTTTTAGTCACTTACACTGACACAACTGGCAGATCTTCACGATCAAATTTGTCTGATAACATCGAGCTTGGTACAGCAAGACACTAGTTCTGCAGACCAGGTATTATGCCTTTTAGACAATCAGCAGAATCTCCAACAGACTTGCAAGACTGTAAATCGAAGAATAGCTGCACTGCAGAGACAAATTACCGCGGGGCAAAATGCGGCAGACAGCAGAGTTGAGCAGATGCATAAAATGCTGTGCCAAGAGCAAGCTGAGCTTAATAAAATTAAGAATGAGATAAGTCAAGAGAGAAAACGTAACTTGATACTTCAGTTTAGTATTGCAAATCCATGCTTGATCAACAATTGCACGGCACCCTGTGCTCAAAATGTCAAATTTATTTCTCACGCTTATTCAGACAAGTATTAACTGAATTATAAAATAAAACAAAATAAAATAAAATAATATCCAACTAAAAAATCACGTTTCTATCGACACCTGAGATCGATTCTATAATTAGTTCGTTTTTTTTTACAACTTATAAGCACTTTAATATTTCAATTTTTCAGGTCTATCGTTAAATATTCAATTTTCCGAGCTTGATAGAAACGCGTGTGGTTTTGAGAGTAAATTCTAGACCGCATTTAAAATTTCGCTTAAAATAGGTATATTCAATTTTTTAATAAAAACAAAAAATAAAAATAAGCATACTTTATTTTTTAGATTTGAAATTGAAAAATTGAACAAAAAAATGATAACTAATAATTGAAAATAATTCAATTAAATTTTTTTTTTTTCGTATTTAATTAGGAATTTAATTTTAGATCTTTTTATTTAACGATAAAAATCAGTTGATAATTTATGTTTCTGTCGATTGACTTGGATAAAAAATTTTTTTTTATTTATAATGCTACTGGAAATATAATTTAGGAAATAAGTATGTTTTAGAAATATTTGTTGTTCCTTCTTCTAATTATTTTTTTTTTGAGATAAATGTTTAATAAATTTTTATACAGAAAAATATAGTGTAAAAATACGATAAGTGCGATAGTTATGATATTGGTCGTGTTTCTCGGCGTCGCCGTGGAATTTAATTCGCGTGCGGAAGTGAGCTCGAGGTCGATCGACTGATCGCTAGGTTTTCGCGTGACGTCGATGGTATAAGCAAGATAATTGGACTCCCTTTCCTCTCTTATTGCTTGCGTGTAGTGTATAAAGCGCCCTCTCCCCGAAACGGAGCATTTGCTGAAATCCACCGACGATCAAAAGTTTTTGGGCTAGTGGTTGCTCGGAAATATGTTCTCCACGGCGTTAATTGCGGCTGCCCTTTATGCGCTTCATCCCTTTACCGTGCAGGCATGTAAACATAAATGAGTTTGGGGTGTTTGTGGTAGATTTTTTAATTGCTGATAATAAGAATTGTTTCTTATATTCTGCTTACTGTTTTTAATATATTTATTTTTTTCTTTTTTCTTTTTTATATTAGGCTGAATTCAATCTTTTTATTGAAGATATCATGTGCCCAATTGTCGATGAAGAATATATCCAAAATGTGGATGTTTATATCACGGATGATGACGAAAATGAAATTGTTGTAAATTTTACTATTGTTAAATCATGGCCCGATACTGCTGAAGTAAGTAATATCATTATCTTATAAAAAATTCATTGTATATATAACAAAAATTGAAGCCAATATTTAAAAATAATTTTTTTACATTTTTTAACAATTTTTTTGCATGGATAGCATAGTGAATAAAATTGAGAATACTTTACTTGACAATATCTTGGTTAGAATGTTAATGAGATGAATTTTATAAGAGACCTTTTTTATAGCTGATAAAATTTTCTATAAAAAAGGTCTCTTAATAAAAATTTCTATCTTTAGTAGTTTTTAAGATATTTCGATATAAAATTATAAAAAAATTTTTTGTACACACTGTTGTAACTTTATTCATTTAGCTTATTTTAATATAATAATTATTGAAATATAGAAGGTGTAATTTGAATTTCAAAAATACTATTTATTATGGCAATCAAAAAAATATTAAAAATCCAATTTTTCCGAATTTTTTCTTTTAATGGATACAAAAATTTTTTTCGAGTTGAAAATATTTTCCAAATTGGAATTTTAAACTGAAGAATTGTGTTTAAATTCTGCAATGCGTTTTATTAAATATTTAATGAAAGGTTTTAAAAATTTTTTTTTATTGATAAAAATAATCGCACAATGAAAAAATATATATATATTTTTTATCAGGTTCACTTTACATTATTGTCCAGCTCGATGGGTGAATACAATACACCTGTAGGATTCGACGTCCAACTGCCATTTTGTGACTCCGTCAATGAGCCCGTTATATTAGGTCCTATATTAGATCTATTTGGATTCACTGGTGATAATTGTCCACCTCCTCCTGTATGTAATTTAATTTTTTTTGCTTATCAATCGATAACGCGTTTTTTATAACTATTTCAGGGTGTCTACGGTACCGAAGGGTATTCACCGCCTAAAGATAGGTTTCCGGACACATTTCCGCCCAATAAATACTTGGCACTTTTGCACTTTATGCTCAATGAGAAAGAAATATTGGAAACTCGACTGTATTTAACAGTGAGCTAGATGGTTTAGATTGCTCAATGAGAAAGAAATATTGGAAACTCGACTGTATTTAACAGTGAGCTAGATGGTTTAGATATCAGTTGAATTATTTGTTGATATTTGTTGTAGTTTATTAGTCAGGAAACAACGGGAAAATAAATAAATAATAAAGTCTTATTTATTGTCAAATATGTTTATTATATATATAATTTAAAAATTG
>MVJL01007204.1:0-13490 GCA_002156465.1 Macrocentrus cingulum | reverse complement strand
CACGTCATATGCATGAATATGCACAAGATGCAATGACATATGTTCGTCATTACGGTCGGCCCGATCTCTTTATAACTTTTACCTGTAATCCAAAATGGATAGAAATTACTCAATTGCTGCTTCCCGGACAAACATCAAGTGATAGACACGACATCACAGCATGGCAGAGCAGCCCAGAAAAACGCCAAGTTAAAAACGCCAAGTAAAAACAGCCCCTTGTGACAGGCAAAATAAGCCTAGACAAGTATACAATAAATAAAAATATTACGCATATCGTTTGATGATTCGTCAAAATGCTGACGACTATTTGCTGCGGTTTCGTCGATTGTTTCAGCAGTATTGCGTTGACATGTATGTAAAAATAGAAACGGAACGTTTAACATTCATTATCAAAATGCTGACGACTATTTGCTGCGGTTTCGTCGATTGTTTCAGCAGTATTGCGTTGACATGTATGTAAAAATAGAAACGGAACGTTTAACATTCATTAGGTTGAACCAAGCCAAACTGCGTTCTGAGGAGTACATCCGTTTACGTGATGCAGTTAGTACTGAAGGAAATGCAGCTAATATTGGTCGATTAACTATTCTGCCGGCGACATACATTGGTAGTCCACGTCATATGCATGATTTTACGTGATGCAGTTAGTACTGAAGGAAATGCAGCTAATATTGGTCGATTAACTATTCTGCCGGCGACATACATTGGTAGTCCACGTCATATGCATGAATATGCACAAGATGCAATGACATATGTTCGTCATTACGGTATATTGGTCGATTAACTATTCTGCCGGCGACATACATTGGTAGTCCACGTCATATGCATGAATATGCACAAGATGCAATGACATATGTTCGTCATTACGGTCGGCCCGATATCTTTATAACTTTTACCTGTAATCCAAAATGGATAGAAATTACTCAATTGCTGCTTCCCGGACAAACATCAAGTGATAGACACGACATCACAGCACGTATATTCAGGCAAAAAATTCGGTCCCTGATAAACTAGATAGAAATTACTCAATTGCTGCTTCCCGGACAAACATCAAGTGATAGACACGACATCACAGCACGTATATTCAGGCAAAAAATTCGGTCCCTGATAAACTTTATTGTTAAACAACGCGTCTTTGGAGATACTCGATGCTGGATGTATTCAATCGAACGGCAAAAGCGAGGCTTGCCGCACGCACACATTTTTATTTGGTTAGTGGAAAGAATTCAGCCTGATCAAATAGATGATATCATATGTGCTGAGATTCCTGATTATGAAGTCGATCCAGACCTACATGATGTTGCTACTACTAATATGATTCATGGACCGTGTGGTGCCATCAATCCCCAATCACCTTGCATGGTCGATGGAAAGTGCTCTAAACGATATCCACGGAAATTAACGGCGTTACTAATATGATTCATGGACCGTGTGGTGCCATCAATCCCCAATCACCTTGCATGGTCGATGGAAAGTGCTCTAAACGATATCCACGGAAATTAACGGCGGAGACTGTCACTGGCAATGATGGTTATCCGCTGTATCGGCGTCGATCACCAGATGACAACAGTCGAACTGTCACAACGAAAGTGAAAAGAATGGATTTCGTTGTCGACAACAGTTGGATTGTTCCATATTCGCCACTTATTTCTAAATGCTCTAAACGATATCCACGGAAATTAACGGCGGAGACTGTCACTGGCAATGATGGTTATCCGCTGTATCGGCGTCGATCACCAGATGACAACAGTGGAACTGTCACAACGAAAGTGAAAAGAATGGATTTCGTTGTCGACAACAGTTGGATTGTTCCATATTCGCCACTTATTTCTAAATCGTTCAAGACACATTGCATCCAGATGACAACAGTCGAACTGTCACAACGAAAGTGAAAAGAATGGATTTCGTTGTCGACAACAGTTGGATTGTTCCATATTCGCCACTTATTTCTAAATCGTTCAAGACACATTGCAACGTTGAATACTGCAATTCAGTTAAGTCTATATAATATATTTGCAAATATGTCACGAAAGGCAGTGATATGGCGGTTTTTGGATTGCAATCCTCGAATACCAACGATGAAATTTCACACTATCAAGTTTATATAATATATTTGCAAATATGTCACGAAAGGCAGTGATATGGCGGTTTTTGGATTGCAATCCTCGAATACCAACGATGAAATTTCACACTATCAAGTTGGTCGTTATATGAACTGTAATGAAGCGATTTGGCGTATATTCGCATTTTCTATTCACGAACGTCATCCTACTGTTACGCATTTGGCGGTGCATCTGAAGAATGATCAACGAGTATATTTCACGGCTTCGAATGTATATTCGCATTTTCTATTCACGAACGTCATCCTACTGTTACGCATTTGGCGGTGCATCTGAAGAATGATCAACGAGTATATTTCACGGCTTCGAATGGTACGCAACGTGCTGAAACACCTCCAGCAACTACATTGACCAGTTTTGTTGCAATCTGCCAAAGCGATCAGTTTGCACGAACTTTGCTTTACTCGGAGATGCCACGTTATTATACTTGGAATGCTTCATCGAAGAATTTTCAAAGACAGAAGCATCTGCCAAAGCGATCAGTTTGCACGAACTTTGCTTTACTCGGAGATGCCACGTTATTATACTTGGAATGCTTCATCGAAGAATTTTCAAAGACAGAAGCAAGGCGATGCGGTTCCTGGATATCCAGATGTGCGTTCTACTGATGCTCTTGGTCATATGTATACAGTTCATCCAAAGAATAATGAATGTTTCTATTTGCGGTTGTTGCTGGTAAATGTGCGTGGGCCAACGTCATTTGAGTCACTACGAACTGTTAATGGTGTAATATTCCCAACATATCGTGCTGCATGTGAAGAATTGAAGTTATTAGAAAACGATAGTCATTGGGATACGACAATCGCTGAAGCCATTATCTCTGCATCTCCAAGTCAGATACGCACATTATTGCATGTGAAGAATTGAAGTTATTAGAAAACGATAGTCATTGGGATACGACAATCGCTGAAGCCATTATCTCTGCATCTCCAAGTCAGATACGCACATTATTCGCTATCATAATTTCGACATGCTGTCCATCAAACCCATGTAACCTGTGGCACAAATACAAGGATGATATGTCAGAAGATATTTTACATCAAATTTGTGTCAGTTCCAGAAATCACGATATTGAGATGAATGAGGAGATACATAATCGTGCTTTACTCTTAAGGATGATATGTCAGAAGATATTTTACATCAAATTTGTGTCAGTTCCAGAAATCACGATATTGAGATGAATGAGGAGATACATAATCGTGCTTTACTCTTGATCGAAGATATGTGTTACTTCATGTGCGGTAATTTATTAATCAGGTTAGGAATGCCAACACCATATCGTGAAATAAATGACGCATTTAATCGAGAATTGGAACGGGAACGTGAATATGATTACCAGGAATTAGATTTAGTAGTTCAAACGAATGTACCCCTGTTGAATTACCAACAAAAGTTAATCGTGCTTTACTCTTGATCGAAGATATGTGTTACCTCATGTGCGGTAATTTATTAATCAGGTTAGGAATGCCAACACCATATCGTGAAATGAATGACGCATTTAATCGAGAATTGGAACGGGAACGTGAATATGATTACCAGGAATTAGATTTAGTAGTTCAAACGAATGTACCCCTGTTGAATTACCAATGCATTTAATCGAGAATTGGAACGGGAACGTGAATATGATTACCAGGAATTAGATTTAGTAGTTCAAACGAATGTACCCCTGTTGAATTACCAACAAAAGGAAGTTTATGATACTTTAATGAAGGCAATCGATGATGAAAATGGTCGTTTATATTTCCTAGATGCCCCTGGTGGAATCCCTGTTGAATTACCAACAAAAGGAAGTTTATGATACTTTAATGAAGGCAATCGATGATGAAAATGGTCGTTTATATTTCCTAGATGCCCCTGGTGGAACTGGCAAGACATTCCTCATGTCATTAGTTTTAGCAACTGTTCGGGCGAGATCTAACATAGCGGTTGCAGTTGATTCTTCTGGAATAGCAGCCACTTTGTTAGAAGGATGCCGTGCGGCTCATTCAGCATTCAAATTACCGTTAAATCTTCAAACTATTGAAGAACCAACGTGTAATATGAAGTTTATGATACTTTAATGAAGGCAATCGATGATGAAAATGGTCGTTTATATTTCCTAGATGCCCCTGGTGGAACTGGCAAGACATTCCTCATGTCTTTAGTTTTAGCAACTGTTCGGGCGAGATCTAACATAGCGGTTGCAGTTGATTCTTCTGGAATAGCAGCCACTTTGTTAGAAGGATGCCGTACGGCTCATTTAGTTTTAGCAACTGTTCGGGCGAGATCTAACATAGCGGTTGCAGTTGATTCTTCTGGAATAGCAGCCACTTTGTTAGAAGGATGCCGTACGGCTCATTCAGCATTCAAATTACCGTTAAATCTTCAAACTATTGAAGAACCAACGTGTAATATTGCAAAACACTCAACAATGGCCAAAGTTTTAGCTCGGCTCATTCAGCATTCAAATTACCGTTAAATCTTCAAACTATTGAAGAACCAACGTGTAATATTGCAAAACACTCAACAATGGCCAAAGTTTTAGCGGTATCGAAAATCATCATCTGGGACGAATGCACAATGGCGCATAAACGTGCATTAGAAGCACTTAACCGAACATTAGAAGATTTACGCGATGACTCGAGATGTTTTGGAGGAGCAATGATTTTACTTTCTGGCGATTTCCGCCAAATACTGCCAGTAATTCCAAGATCTACGGCTGCCGACGAAATAAACGCTTGCATCAAATCGTCAACTCTATGGCGCCATGTGAAGAAACTGCAACTGACAACAAACATGAGAGTTACATTGCTTAATGATACATCTGCTGAAGATTTCTCGGAGCAATTGCTGACTATCGGTAATGGTCAAGTACCTGTCGATGAATTCTGACAACAAACATGAGAGTTACATTGCTTAATGATACATCTGCTGAAGATTTCTCGGAGCAATTGCTGACTATCGGTAATGGTCAAGTACCTGTCGATGAATCGAGCGGATTAATATCATTTCCAAATAATTTCTGTAATTTTGTCTCATCAAAAGACGAACTTATCAACAATGTATTTCCAAATATTATTTCTAACTACAAAAATAATGAATGGTTGAGTGAGCGAGCAATTTTAGCGGCTAAGAATAAAGATGTAGATGACCTGAACTACATAATTCAAAATAAGATCATTTTAACTACAAAAATAATGAATGGTTGAGTGAGCGAGCAATTTTAGCGGCTAAGAATAAAGATGTAGATGACCTGAACTACATAATTCAAAATAAGATCATTGGAACAATGCATTCATTCAAATCTATTGACTGCGTCACAAATGAAGATGAAGCCACCAACTATCCAATTGAATTTTTAAACTCTTTGGACGTGCCTGGCTTACCACCGCACAATTTACGCCTAAAGGTTGGCTCCGTAGTAATCATGCTTCGAAACATAAACTTACCACCGCACAATTTACGCCTAAAGGTTGGCTCCGTAGTAATCATGCTTCGAAACATAAACCAACCAAAACTGTGCAACGGTACGCGTTTGGTGGTTAGTAAATTGATGAACAATGTAATTTACGCTACGATAATGATAGGAACATTCAAAGGTGAGGAAGTTCTCATTCCGAGGATCCCGATGATCCCAACCTATATTCCGTTTGAATTTAAAAGACTTCAATTTCCGATACGTCCTGCATTTGCCATGACAATCAACAAATCACAAGGCCAATCCTTAAAAGTTTGTGGTTTAAATCTAGAACTTAAATGAAGAGCAACCTATGTACTAAAATACAGAAATAATTATGAATGATTGATGTGGAAATTTAATTTTTTTTTTATTTTTTCCAATAAAAAAAAAATCTGCTTATTTATTGACATTAAGGCGGAACAAAGTTCGCCGGGTCAGCTAGTCACATTATAAAAATCCGGTCTCTTGTGCGCTTGACACAATTTAACTCGTGCAACGTCACAATATATAGATTTTAATAATGAAATGGTTTGTATTTAAATACAGAAAGCTTTTCAAAAGAATATATCATTATACATATTATTAAATGTTACTACATATGATCGAATTATTAAGTTAAAGTTAATGTGCATTTGCAAAAAAATATGCGTACTAGGCTGAGTGCCGGGAGAGGTGCGCATTTTGCATTTGATGTAGACGAAATTGAGCTGTACTGCACATTCTTGAAAAAACACCTCATGTCTGCACTCTTGTGTACCGCGTTATTTGTGCGTTCAGAATAAGCTGCGTATAATATCATTTTTATTTTTATTTGTACGTGCAATATTTAACTCTATACTTGGAATAATATGTCATAAACAGTACAGTGCTTGTGTATGTATGTGTCGAAGTGGAATATTAGACATTGCATTAAGTAACCATCTCTATACTTGGAATAATATGTCATAAACAGTACAGTGCTTGTGTATGTATGTGTCGAAGTGGAATATTAGACATTGCATTAAGTAACCATTAAAACATGACTAATGAGGATTTAGCCACGGTGCAGCGGCGATGGATAGAGATGCGAGATGAAGAACATTGAAATGAGGTTTTCTATCAAATACTACAAATGACGAATAGTGTTCTAGGATTTAGCCACGGTGCAGCGGCGATGGATAGAGATGCGAGATGAAGAACATTGAAATGAGGTTTTCTATCAAATACTACAAATGACGAATAGTGTTCAGAAATTGCACGTGATATTCCAATCATGTTACACTGTATTGAAGACAATTGTCCACAGAAAAATATTAGACCACTTGTCCACAGACAAACACGTCCATACAGTAGAAAAACGCAAAAGAGTATTTCCAGTTACACTGTATTGAAGACAATTGTCCACAGAAAAATATTAGACCACTTGTCCACAGACAAACACGTCCATACAGTAGAAAAACGCAAAAGAGTATTTCCAGTGACATTTCAGCCAATAAGTTAGACAAACTGAGACAGTTCCCTGATCACTGGATGCTGATCCCAATTTCATGGCTCAGAGCTGTTACATTTCAGCCAATAAGTTAGACAAACTGAGACAGTTCCCTGATCACTGGATGCTGATCCCAATTTCATGGCTCAGAGCTGTATGAAGACAATTATGTCCCAGATATTGCCGCTGAGATTATCGGCAACTTTCGCGAAGAAGTCGGGGATAATCGTATCGATGTGAAGTGTTTCCCACTGTGAGACTAAAATTTCATAACACTGGCCATGAACGAAAGCTTTGGCCTTCTCGTAGAAATAAATCATGCTTAGCAACATTATAAGATATCCAACATAGAATGTCTACAGGACTGGAATGTGGATTACTACAAATCCATGACGTATGAAGCAATAACCATCTCTGAAGTTAAGAGATATTTTTTAAGATACACGACCTATTTACGGAATATACGACAGCGTGAAAGATGGGATATATTCTCGCACTCGCATCCATACGGGTCGAGGTAGCAGGCCTATCTCGCGTAGCCGGGAGTGATCTTTTCGGGTCATTGCTTTGCTTGTCTCAGGAACGCCAGACTTAGGTGTTTATTTACCAAATCATACGAGAGATTGAGTTTCTCCTTTCTGCGATTCCATCCTTCACGATCTGGCTGCTCTATGGTGCTGTTGATATTGAGGCGTGTTTGCGAAGCAGAGATACGAACAGGATTTTGTCTGAAATTCAGGCAAGTAGGTAAGAAGCGAGTAGAGAAGTGGGCGATTCAAAAACCGAAATGTTTGTGAGACTTTACGAATATGTAAATACTGTGGTGTCCTTTTGAAACTAGGTGAGCAGCAACATATTTGGGGGTAAACATATTGCACTGTTTGTCGTTGTCTTCAAGATAGGAATCATCACTGTTTTATGAGACCGTTGATGCCTGCCAAAAACGAATATGTTGTATTTTTGTTCTAAAATTTTTAAACAGCAATATACTCGAGTGAAAGGTGATCGGCACACTAGAATTCACGTTCCAAACTTGTGTGTTGTTCAGAAAGTTCACGTTGTTATCAAAATGATCGTATAAGTAAACTGTGTGCCCTGTGCGGATCTCGTAAATATATTTTTAAAGACAATCCTGTAGGTAAGTTAGTTGAGTTAGCGCTCTCAAAATTCCAAGGTGCTAAGAAAACAATTTATATTGCTCACAACGCAAGGAATTTTGATGCGCAGTCTGTCCATCAATATTTGGTTGATATATAAAAAAAAAAAAAAAAAAAAAAACATTGTTGAAATTAACAGGCACCAAATTATGGCCATGGCAGTAGGAAAAACAATTTTTTTGGATCGTTTGAATTATCTTCACTAAGCCCGCCAACGCAAACAAACGGCTGCTTAGTGCCCACACATACCTCAACAATAACGCTGGTGTCCTCTAGCCTCTCGTCCACAGAAACATTACGTCCGGTCCTAGTGAACGGCTCCACTCAGAAAACTACGTCTGTCTTGTTCAACGCGTACGACCACAATCATCCTCGGATCTCCTTGCGGCAGCGATCACGCGGCCGGCCCGACTCCTCACGTGACTCGAGGAGCCAATCAGCAGTTCTTCTCCATTAGCTCTGAGACGTGCACAGGTGTGGGAGAGATAGGTAGTAGGTCTCTTTGTTTGAGCCTCCATATTGCTTTTTGAACGGCGCGCTCGCAGGAAAATTGAGACTCACAACTGCGATGACATCGACTTGTGCTTTTAATGCTGATCTCGAAATTCTCTTTGACACTCGCAATGGTCTGCGTCTGACGATGCGTAAATGGTTGACGGACTCGTAGATGACAGACTCAGGTTGATAATGGCTTTGATTGTGGGCTTCGTGATAACTCTTCAACGATGACACGACGCGTGGCGGGCGTAAATCGACGCTCACATCGTAATTTCGCAGAAAAAGGCTCGATACAATAACAATGACTGATATAAACAACAAACTGCAAATAGAAAAAGGCGTTGACGACGCTCCTGTCTGGATTGTGATCAACACCGGTGAACAAACACGCGAAATATTACTCAAATTTTAGAAATAAAATGAAACGGTTCAAATTATGATTGTTTTTATGTGGCTCGCGCCACGTCACGATATACAAAATTGAATGTATTTTTCTATACTCATTCGGGTCCAACAGCATTTGCTAATGGAAAATATTTTCAATTTTTTTATAACCTCAAAAGATCTCAATTTTCATTCTTGTTACGAAGCCTCAGAGTTGATAAGCGGGATAGTGAAAAAGTCATGAAAGTAAAACTGTAGAGAGTTCAATACACTACAAAAAATGTTAAATAAATTTTCTCCATATTAAGATTCAACATTCGAAATATTTTAAAAAACTTAAATAAACAGGAATTCACGGTTAAATAACCTCTTTTGCATCCCAAGGTAAACATACTATTTTTCGTCGTAGCGGGAGAAAATAGGGTTTTTGCCCCCTACTTTTCGGGAGCAATTTTGCTCCCGGAGAAAAGGGAGCAAAAACCCTTTTTTCTCCCGCTATGACGAAAAAGGATTTTCTTTTAGCATTAGTGACGCAATATATTATTGAAGTTTATTTGGACTGTCTTTCTCCCTCAAAAAGGCCTTGAAAAATATCAGGAATGTCTTATGTGTTGAATATAACAATTTGCAATCATTTCTCTATATATATTTATATATTGAATGTTGCACTGAGTTTTAAAAAACCCATCATATATATATGATAGAAATCTCATTTGTTGCGAAAAAATTATTGCGCTCGCGATTATAAATATAATATTTATAATCATATATAATAAAGTATACACATATTACTATCTGTATATATTATATATACTCAAGCTCTATCTTGTTTTTTTTCTCTCTCACAATTCGCGTTTGTTTGAACTCGACTTTAATAATTAAAACATTATACAAGTACTGATACATCTTCAGTTATTTAACTCAATAAGATTGATATTTTAATCATTTGCCAAGGTATTGTTAATGAACTGAAAAAAATTACAAAAATTAAATATCTATAAGGTTTTGGCCTCCAAGAAAATTCATGTTAGTCGATTAAAAATTTTTTTTTTCAATTCCAACTAACTCCGACCTATTTTCAGAATAAAAAAATTATGCAAAGAAAATATAAAATACAAAAAACAATTTTCTTGCCGTTGGCGTGAAAAAGCGAATGATCAAGAGGCTCTAGAATGGTAATTTATAAAAAATATCGAGCCATTGAAATGGATTACATTAGCACCAAGATGTCAAACTAACCCACTGTCTTAAATTCCGAAACACGAGCGACAACCAAAAATAACACCGAGAAAATATCATTTAGGATTTTCTTTGACTGTCATGAATTGACAATTATGAATAATCTCATATCATTTATCTCATGATTTAATCTGGAAATAAATGTTAATAACAATAAATGTGCATTTAAGTTCATATGAATAATCGCATAAGCGCTGAAAAACTATTGAATTATTGTCTTCAATTTTCACTCTTCACACAATTTAGTCTACAAAGGGCATTGTGCAGCGGCCATATTGGTGCATTGGTCCATACTGGCGCGTTGGTCCACACAATTATTAAACTCGGCAACTGCGCTGGAATTTAGGAGAATTTCGCATGGATAAGCTCGATAGCAGTTGTTTGCTTGACAGAAAAACACGCCATGTATCTGTTCCATCAAAAAATCAGTGAATTAGTTGGATATCTTGATCGCATGTCGTAAAGTTCGTTCAAAAATGCATTTTTGACTTTATAATTTAACACACTTTTTTCTTGTAAAAAATTTACATGAATCTCATAATCTAATTCACACGCTCACTATTAAATCAATTTGGAACAGAGACATCATGGCAGCGCTCAGAATTGTAGGAATTTTTTGATATGTAACATCTTCCCTTTCAGTGGCTGGATATTTTTGTGGGAGTGATTTCAAGAAAAGGGACGAAAATGCGTTACAGGAAACCGAGAAAGCGCGCGCTATTCGATTTGACCAAAGCGCCCGCGGTGGTAGCGATGGCTATGAAATAGTGCCAACCTATTTATCGAGAGGTTGGTACCGTATGGTAGTAGGCAAAGAAATTTCTCAGGTTATGTGTTGGCGCGTGAGCACCGATAATCTTTTGAGAAGTTTGAGATTATTTTTCACGTAAAACGCACGATTTCGGGGATATCGCGCGTTTTGAATGAATTGATGCAAAGTGATTTGTTTCGCGTGGTTTTATTTTTTATGATGATGCCCCAGTTAATCGGCATCATGCCTCTAGTCACGTGATATTACCTCATCAATATGGCCGCATCACCTGTCTAAGTTGTTGAAGCGCCGTATATGTGCCTTAATGCAAAATCTTCCACAAACGTGCCCTGCGTGTTTAAACAAACTGTTATAGTACGGGAGGTAGCGTTGAATCCGAGTGAATTATTTTACACCATGTAAAATTAATAAAAATCTCAGAAGAAAGTTCTACTCAATGTCAAAATGACCGTCAGCTGCGCCCCGGAGGGTGGACCCGCGAGTGATAAGAGGTGAAAGTCGAATTAATTTAATTCGACAAAAGTTATTTTTTCCACAAAAATTTTTTCTCAAATTATTTTACTACGCGTGAATATTGAGTATCTTTTTCTGTGATTATTTTTATTAACAAAACAATCCGTCAGCTGTGTTCTTAGCGGGGGAAAGACCTACCTATTGTTTTTTTTCGCGCTCTATCACTTTGAGCGCTGATGCTCGGTGATTATTAATTAGCTGACGGACTTTTTCTTACTAGACATACAGCTGACGATCATTATTATGCTGTAAAATATACAATTATATTCTATTATTGTTTAATATGAAGAGGAGTAACATCAGTCACAGTAGTGAGACAATGCGGGTTCGACTCCCCGATAAGGTAGGGATCTGTCGGTAACTTACCATCAGAGCAGGGTAACTTATCTTCTGACTAGTGGGGATCTTTTTTATCCAACTAATAGTTTGATTAGTTAGATAGAATGATTGGGTATTATCTAACTAGTCAGAGCAGGGTAACTTATCTTCTGACTAGTGGGGATCTTTTTTATCCAACTAATAGTTTGATTAGTTAGATAGAATGATTGGGTATTATCTAACTAGAGTAGGTGATTTCATGCAGAGTGGGGTGAATCTGCGATATCGACCTTGGAGTATATTGGAGGTGGGGGTGATTGGTGTATGTTGGAAAGGGCGGGATGTAGGTGATTTCATGCAGAGTGGGGTGAATCTGCGATATCGACCTTGGAGTATATTGGAGGTGGGGGTGATTGGTGTATGTTGGAAAGGGCGGGAAGTTCAAATGTTTGTTTGGGTATGTTAAGGGCGGGAAGTTTAAATTGTGCGAGATCTAACTAGTGTAGATAATTTTTAAGCAGTGTGTGATGTACCTACAATACCAACCTCGAAAATTTGGAGCAGGGAGTTTAAATGTTTGGTATGTTAAGGGTGGAAAGTTTGAATTTAGCCTCCCTTCATTACCGGCTGTTGGGGAGATCGGGGCCCGACGGCGGAAGAGGGCCTAATAAACTAGCGCCACTGTGGTAGGGTTTAAAGTGAGAGAGAGGTCCTTCATTACCGGCTGTTGGGGAGATCGGGGCCCGACGGCGGAAGAGGGCCTAATAAACTAGCGCCACTGTGGTAGGGTTTAAAGTGAGAGAGAGGATTTGCGGATGCACCCCCACACAAATCAGCAGTTTTCCGGTCCGGCGGAAATTGAGTCAATTAAGCATTTCCACTGTCATTGACAGTCAGGTGGCATACTTTTGCGGATGCACCCCCACACAAATCAGCAGTTTTCCGGTCCGGCGGAAATTGAGTCAATTAAGCATTTCCACTGTCATTGACAGTCAGGTGGCATACGTATCAAGTGTAGACGTGTTTTTTTCTGTGTGTGAAACGTTTAATAAAAAAAAAAAAAAGGTTCGTAAAAAGTGCTCTAAATTATATAAAAGTGAATTGTGAGGTCATAAGAATAGTTTTGAGCTCGTGCGGTGTTATTTAAATTGTTAAATCCCCCGCCTAATTACATTCACCACGCGGTTGATGAGGGAAAATTTTTTTTATTGCTTTATCTCTTTATTTATCCGCCGCTCTAATTTTGTATGATCGCTTAATGTTCAATTCGATCTTTTAAAACAAGAAAAAACATAGTGGTGATTATTTTAAGTGAATAAATTGTTAAATCCCCGCCTAAGTACATTCGCCACGCGGCTGACGGGAATTTTTTTACAAGAAAAAACATAGTGGTGATTATTTTAAGTGAATAAATTGTTAAATCCCCGCCTAAGTACATTCGCCACGCGGCTGACGGGAATTTTTTCGTTTATTGCTTTATCTGTTTATTTATCCGTCGCGTACAATTTTGCATAATTATTTAATGTAAAATATGTTTTCAGATGTTCCCAATCGAATTGATAATTCCTCGAGTGTGGTTCCG